>JAMLFT010003406.1:0-22168 GCA_026544285.1 Pachyrhizus erosus | reverse complement strand
TTAGACTAAAATATATTT
Organism: Pachyrhizus erosus; assembly: GCA_026544285.1. Taxonomy (NCBI): domain Eukaryota; kingdom Viridiplantae; phylum Streptophyta; class Magnoliopsida; order Fabales; family Fabaceae; genus Pachyrhizus; species Pachyrhizus erosus. The sequence goes on along the minus strand of JAMLFT010003406.1, from coordinate 22,150 downwards.
TTTATTTTTTATCTTTTTATTATTATTTTTTCTTTTATCTTTAAAATATTTATTTTAGTACTATAACTATCAAATTTAAACTAATGTTATTTTTATAAAATAATGATCATTTTTTATTTTGGAATCTAATTTGAATTTTTTTATTGATTTAAAATATAAAATTTATTTTGTTAGTTTCACTTTATAAAAGCTATAATATCCAAGTAATGTTCAATCGAGAAGAGTTATAACCAAAATAAAAATAATATGAAAATGAATCTCATAAGTAACCAAAAATTGAAAATTTTATTGTTATTTTTTAATTGTTGGTAGAACTCATTTTTCACATAACTTTCATCATTTTTATGGTAATTTTTTATTCAAACATTAGGTATATTTCAAAATTTTTACTTAAGTGAACTAACATAACAAATTTTATATATTAAATTAGTAGAAAATCAAAATAATTCCTAAAATTAAAAATAATCATTATTTTAGAAGGACAACATTAACTCAATTTTGAAAGATAGGTAAAAAAAATGAATCTTTTAAAAATAAAGAATTGAGAGGAATTTTAGTAAAAATAAATAAAAGACCAAACATATATTTTATTTTAAAATTGACTAAACTTTATGCTTGCTTCAAATAAATATGTTAAATAAAAGAAATCAAATAATATAAGTTGAAATATGGAATTAAAGTATTAAGATGTGACAATTATAAAACCTAATAAATTGTAAATACTAACTTTATTCATAGCTTATTAGGGAGACAAATCGTAACAAAAGGAGATATGATAACCTGTTATAAGAAAAGAAAAATAGAGAAATGAATGTTAAATGATAACTTAAGTTATGATAACATATTTTTTAAATATTTTGATATATACATAATAAGAGTTATGCTTCTTGAACTTCGTTTAGCATAAAAATTGACTACATAAACTATCATGCACATCTTGCTAGGTGACCATTATTATTATACACAACAATTACTTGAATGGTCATAAATTTTTATGGTCCATCAAAAAACCTAATAAAGTAAAGTATGAGGTTATAATGAGTCACAAATTACAAGAGAGGATAGAGAGAAATATACATGACAAGTTATGACACATGCCTAAAGTGAACAAATGCAAGATAAGATACAATAAGAGATATAAGCACAATTACAAGAGGAGATTGAAGGACATATAACAAATGAAAGTCATGTGGGAGAAGTTGTCCATGGTATCTTTTCAAAACATAAAAGGAAACACTATATTCGAATATTAGCCCTTCACTCATTCTTTCAAGAATTCACAATATGAAAAATATTGTCTCATTGTTATTTTATTATTTCATTTAGTACTCAAAATAATTATCTTTGTTTGTTTAATTATTTAAGAAGGTAATATTTTTAATGAGTTATCTTTTAAGATATTGTCACAATCCAAATGGATCCATTTACACATTTATGTGTTGTGATAAAAAAATGAAAAAATTTAATGATTCAAATAGGGATTAGTTTTATTGGTAACTAATGTTTTGGTAAAGGAGATGAATTTCTTCACATACCAAAATGATTTATTAAAATTCTTGATTGGAGTTGAAATTCTCCATATCTTTATTATTTAACTGTTTGTTATGTAAGAAAAAAAATGAATAACTAAATATTTAACTTTTAAATAAACATTTTTCTTTCTAATGTAACACATATGTCTATAACTTTTGCACTTAAGAAGTTTTAGTGAACAATCTATTAAGGCATTGATGAGAAAAAAAAATACATTAATAATGTACTATCTAAAGACAATAAAGATTTTTATCTAGCACCATATCACCATATGTAGGGAAAAAAGTTTCAATAAATATAATATTATAAGACTTTGAATAATTCATGCCTAAATTTGTAATAAATACTGATAATTGGTTGTTATTTGCCTTCAACGTAATGTTATCACATTATTTTGTTTTATTTTACATTAACTATTAAAGAATTTGAAAAGTTTGATAGACAAATAAGTATTTAGTTGTAACATTTTTACTATGCTAAATATACTTCTTTATAACTCTATTTCTATGTATGTATTTAATAATAACATTATGAGTATGTATCAAGTAATGGGTTGTAAATACTTACAATAATTAAGGAAGCTTAAATGGGTGGTAATACATATAAATACTTTTATTTTGATCATTTTGTAGTTATCTTTAAGCCTAAATGTATTATGGTTATTTTATATTCATCTATAGAGTTGTAAATAAGTTGACAATCATGGTATCATTATTTTGCATGTAACGAGACATATCTTCAATATTATATTATGCAGACATGATTGTTTCATTTAGAGAGGTAGTATAATTTTTCACAACTTAATTTTATTTTGTTAAAATGCAAAAAATATTATATATTAAATACATGATCAAACTTCAACACGAGATGTGGCAAAATTTGGACACAAAAGGAACTAAGAAAAACAACAATTGGTATTTAGCAAAACCAATCATTAAAAAAAAACCAAAAGCGACACACTTCCTTAGAGCTAAGAAAACACATCAATCAAGTAATTTTTCTTTGCTTCACACACTACTACATGTTGATATTGTTAATAAGAAAATCAAATTTGAGGCATTTTTCCACTAATAAAGATAGAGTTCTAGTTATAGCTTGAAAAAAACACTTTTCTTTATTTAACAACCATACAAATTTAATTATCCAAAATGATTATAGCCACAACCAAGGACACTTATAACATCAAGTTGGAATCACTCGAAACCTAAAGGTTGGCTCTGCACCATAACATGCACCCTTCTCAAATTGAAGGTACCTTATATAATAGTTATAAAAATTGAATATGCAAATGCATTCTTAGACACATACTTCCTATACATGACAAATTAAATCCCTAAAAGAAAACTTCATCCCGAAGAAATTAAACTTATTATGATAGAAAGACTTTCTAATGATCATCAACAATACATTAGATTTGGATTGATCTCTATATTACAACTAATCCAAAATAAATTTATATTCTACTCATAAGTTTGATAAATCAATTTTATCTAACAACAATTACATCTCTAAAATAAAGTGTTTATGTTTTGGACTAGTTCCATAATTCATGATGTACTTATCAACCTACAAAATTTTAAGAATTCAAAAGTTAAAAGCTGTAAATCAAAACAACCATTAGAGAAGTAAAATCTTTAAATAAATTATTAAATGTTATCTATGCATACAATATAATTAAAGATTAATATTGCAACTCATTTTCTCATTTTTGTTTTTATCCATCTGAATATATTTTTTTAAAAATTTCCACCCACTTGCAGAATTTCCCCCTCACTTTTATATCCATTTATATGATTTTTTTACTAATTTGAAAAATTTTCTCAATCAATTATTCTTGTTATTTATATGTTCTTTCTATCTTATTTATTTATTTATCTATCACCAATTTTTTATTCATTTAAATATTTTGTATCAAATTTCTCATTTTATTTGCTTGATTTTTTCTCACCCATTTTTTTACTTAATTAATTATTTAGATGAGTTTTTTTCCTTTTATTTCATGTTCCTAATCATTATGTTAATTTAATACTTAATTTTAATAGATTACCAAACAGTACATAACACCATTAATAAAGCCTAATTATTATTCGAACAACTCAACAAAAATAAAATTATTAAAAATAGTTAAGATTTAAACTAGAATATACTTATGTTATAAAAAAATTACATTATTATCTTAGTATATATTGTTATATAATTAAAAATTGTTATCTTTTATAATAATTATATTTAAAATTATTCTTGATTTATTAAAAGTGTAAAAGTTATTATAATGACATAATATCAAAATTAATTTTTTTATCAACCAATAAAAAACATCATTATAAACAAGATACAAGGGGTGCCTAGTCCAAACACACTAAAAGAGGCAAAATTATAATTGTGAAAAGATATAAATTATTTTCTCAATATAATTCTGTCATAAAAATTACATGAACAACCAAACATAACACACAAAAATTAAGACATAAAGACTACACGTGTATAAGTTAGACTTGATCCCAATGTCGTAAAGAAAACAAATCCTCGAGTCTTCACTACCATTTGAAATACAACCCATAAAATCCATATTAAAAAAATTTCAGCCTACAAATACAACATATAACCTTTTACCAAACCCAATCCACGTATACTCAACATCCGTAGTCCAAAAATATACCAATATACTAGCACCTATTAGTAAATACTACAAGAGAAACATTACTGTCAATTACCAATTCATATAACATGCCTTAGAATTTCCTTCCCATTACATAAATGATAAACCAAAAGGAATGTTGGAAGCCTTTGTCCAAATCCACATTGGTTGTAAGATATTTTATACAATATCATCTTTTTGAAACTGGCTTTTCTTAAACACAATATTGTTTATATATTTCCATATACACCAAATAATTGCACACCACACTATTTGTCATTTTTGTTTGCCTTCTTTTTACCTAACATAAATTACATGATCCTAAAAACTTGTTGAAGGACATTTGGGAAGAACCAAAATGACATTAAGCCAATTGTAGCAGATTTTCCAAACCCTAACACTCTCCTCACATGTAAACAAACAATAAGATAAAGTTTCCTTTGTTTAATGATAGAACAAACAATATAATTTATCTATGTCTTGAATAATTTATTTCCTCTTCAAATTGACCTTGACAGGTAACTTATTAATGAAGACGTCCCACACAAAAAAAGTTGCTTTTGCCGGAATATTTAACCTTCCCAATTTCATAAAAGCTTCATCACAATGAGACCCTTCTCTTAAATATTGCAAAGTTTCATATGTTGACTTAGTAGTATACTCCCTCAAAGGTTCAACTGTCAGCATCCGTGCATCTTCAAAATCCTTATGCAGTAGTTAAGTTTCCATGCCCTTTCAAATTGTCCAATCATAGCTGAACCTTGTAGCCTCTCCCCACTTTCCATTTTACCATACCATCGAACCAATTTTCATTACTTTTGCCCCTCCACACTTTACATAAGTCCCTCCACCATATAGAAGACTTTTTGTTTTTCTCATCACCTACAAGCCATCTTTATCCATCATATTTCGATTGCAAAACTTTTGCCTACAACATGCCTTTATTATGAAACATACTTCATCTGCACTATATTACAAGAACATCATTGAAAGAACCAACATCCTTTATACCCAAACCCCATGATTTTTTAAGCAATAAACCTTCCTCCAACTCACCCAATTGATTTTCCTCCTTTTCAAATCTCCTCCCTATAGAAACCTCCTTTGGATGCTCCTAATCTTTTTCACTACGTATACCAACATTTTAAAAAATGACAAGAAAAAAATAGGTATGAATGACACCATAGAATTTATCAAGCAAACTCTCCTAACAAACAAGAGGATTTTATGTTTTCATAGTGCCAATTGTTTCTCCATCTTTTTAATGACCTGTTATCACATCCCCACCCTTTTAGGATTATTTCCTATAGGAATGTCAAGATAAACAAATGGTATATTTAGCTACCTACAATTAAGTATATTTGAAAATCTTTGTAACATATCTAATCCATCACTTACAACCTCAACATTACTCTTTAAAAATTCACTTTGAGACCAAAGCATAACTCAAAGAATCATAGTATACTCTCAATAACCAGAACATTCAAGAAAGAAGCCTCACTTACAAAAACGTGTCATTTACATACTATAACAAATTGACTTCCACTTTGTTCTTAACTAGGAAGCTTATGAACATATTCTTTGAAATGATTTTTCTCATCATTCCACTTAACCCTTTTGCAACTATGGTAAGCAAAAAGTGTTCTAATGGGTCTCTTTGTCTTAGACCCTTATTAATAGAGAATTCATCAGTTAGACTATCATTTATCAAAATAAACACACTGCTGGAAGATAAGTACCTTCTAATCCATTTTATCCATTTGGTATTAAAACCCAACATCTCAAGCATATAAAGCAAAAATTCCTAAGACACTAAGTGATACACCTTTTCAAAATCTACCTTAAAAAACACACATTTTTTCCTTCCCCTTTTTGCTTCATCAATCACTTTATTGCCTACTAAAGCATTGTGTACCAAATGTCTACCACTCAAAAACGTATTTTGGCAATGATCAATAATTATAGACAACATCTTTTCAATATGTTTACAAGAACTTTAGCCAAAGTCTTATACATACAACTCACAAAAGAAATGAGTCTAAAATCATTTCAAACATTATGGGTCATCAACCATTCGAATAAAAAAGATGAAAGAAGAGTTACCTCTTTTTGAAAAAACACCATTCTCATATAACTCCCTTAAAAATTTCCAAACATCATATTTCAAAGTGTTCTAAAAAGTTTTAAAAAACTTGAAATTAAGATTGTATGGACCTGCCTTTTGAAATTCCACACTCCCACACAACCACCCTGATTTCCTCCTCCCCAAAGAAAGAACACATTTCATCACATTGTTAATGTGTTGTCCTTTTGAACCATACTCTATCCAACCTCAATCTCATCCACAATTGCTCATTAAATATCTTTTCGAAAAATGATTTCACCTCCCCTTTATTACTAATGGATCCTTCACCCATTACCCTTGTATGTTTAACTCTCTCAACATATTATCTTTTCTTCATCAATTCATCATTGAATGAAAAAATTTAATATTACAATCTTCTTTAAATCACTTAATCGTTAACTTTTGCCACAATAAAAAGTCATTATATGTTAAGATCCTTCAAAACTACTCTTACAATTCCTTTCTTCTTGTCACTTCCATCTTTAACAATCCTTTTTGCTCCTCTTTAATGTTGAGATTATTAATCTCCTTTAATACCTATTTTTACTTATTTTGTATATTACCAAATACATCCCTGTTCCAACTTTTCAAACACCTTTTCACACCTTTAATTTTCTCTTTTAACACATATGCGCCCCAACCATTCATAGACAAAGGCCTTCAAGTGTCTTCAAAATTAAAAAAATATTGATTTAAGAAAACTTCTATATGTAAAATGAAGAAAATTTACACAACCTCGGTCACAATGAACTTAATTATCCTATTACGTAAAACTGAAAGTTAAACTTGCAATTTTAATTTTGTAAGATTCAAGAATAAATATATTTATAGTTATTTACTTTAAAGAAATTTATTTAATTCCCCCCTCCCCTCCGCTACACCGGGCTAAAAATGCAACCATTTCCCTCAAATACATATCGAAATAGCCATTATAATAAAGAAAAGCAACAAAAGCGAAGGAAAAAAACAAACAAAAATTTATAAGAACCCGTAAGAACGTCCTTTCTTCCTCTTAAATATATATTTTTAATTACAGACTAATCAAGCAACACAACTCACTTAGTTTTTTGAGAAAATAACTTATAAGATATAACATTGTAAAACAGTTCACACAATTATCCAATAACAAATTACTTTATATGATAACTAGTTAATTTTTATAATATTTATTTAAAAATTATATCAACAATAGTTATTAATTACTTACACTAATAATACTTTAACGATACATGACAATTAAAATCTTAGTTTTCAAAGTAACATCTTTAGCACGACACATAAAAACTAGCGAAGCTGGAAAAAACTAATCACAGTATCCACATCACCAAATCTATTATATTTATTCTCCATTCTATACTTTCAAAAATCTTCTCTCAGTGTTAACATTCTATGCAATATTTTTCTGTCTTTTTCTCAAAAATATCCTATTTGTTTTCTAGTTAAACGACCTAAATTGTATAGTGATCAATTAATAAATAAAACTTTTATAAATATATCATACTACCACTTTTAATCTAATAATACAATTATAATAAAAAAATATATAAATATTTTGACCAGTAAACTTAATTAGTTTGTTCTATAACGGTTTTTAACTTAGAAAATAAATCTATTAAAAATAACTAATTAATAGAGTTTTGGTTAAGCTTTTTTTTTAAAAATTCATAAGAAGAAACCGAGCTTAAATATTAAAAATTTATAATATTTAACGTACTCTATTTAATTAATTGAGTTAGATTTTTTTAATAATAATTATTTTTATCAAAAAATTAGTAATTTATTCAATTAGTCTAAAAATTAATAATTAATAATTTATTTTATGCTAAAATAACTATTTTATTCTATAATACTCTTTGATTAAAAGTAAATATATTACTGTCTTTAATATTATGAAATTCAATTTAATAATTTAACAGTCAAATATATATATATATATATAATTATTTTATTTTATTTCTAAAATTATTTCGAATGATGCACAGGTTCATACTCTAATTTTTTTATAATTAAAACTTTTCATTTAATCGAAAAAGTTAGATTTTCCATCCTCTTGTATATTTTTTTTATTTTTTCAAAAATTATAAGTTGAAAAACTAAATTTCTCATGTTTGATATGCATTTTAGAAAGAAAAAAAATATTCCCAAGCAATTATGATTCTCATAAAAATATCTCCTACAAAAAGAAATATAAAAAAATAATAGAATGACCGATGTAATGTATTTAAGCTTTTAGGAAAATGTTAATTGTGTCTATTTGATATGAATTTATTTAGATTTTTTTTACTATTTTTTAATTGATGAACTAGAAATAAAGAAATTAAAAATCTGCTAAAGAAATTTGTTTGTGGATTCAAAGTTATGCTTGACTCTTGTGTTATGTAGAAATTTGAGCCAAATGTGAAATTTGTCTATTTGATATTTTGATATGAATTCGTATAGATTCTTTTTACTATTTTTTTTTTCATTTGTTGAAACTGAAAATAAAAATAAATAAAAACCTGCTAAACTTTTTTTTATGCCGCTATAGTGATTAACATTAATAGGTAAACTTCTTTTCGTGAAGTTTTGTTTTTATCTATCTTTAAATATTATATTTTCTAATTTAATTTTTCAATGAGAACAATATATTATCTTCTATTTTTATCCTTCTGTTTTAAAATGAGTTATGGGTGTTATAATTATCTAAAATAGCGGTGAATAATTTTTTTTTAATCAATATTTCAATCTAGAGAGTTTTAGCTATATATGGATATTCTGCGTACACAAACTTATTTTACAAAGTAATTCATTAAATTTTATTGCAATTAGTGTGCTCGTACATACTTGCAAGTGCGGCAACATTTATATATATATTTTTAATATATAAGAAATATTTATGTGTTATTATATTTTTAAAAAAATAAATTATTAAAATATACAATATTATATTTTTTAAAAAAATTAAGTTAAATTTTATTTTTTATTATGTCAAAAATATAAAATTATAATATAAAATTTTTAGCTCAAATTTGTAAAACAATGTGAAACTATTCAATAAATCATACAATAACTTTATGTTTTCATAATATTTTTTACTTATGTTAGATAAAATAACATATTTAATAAATTAATTAAATTACATGTTAATAAGAAAACAAAATTTATATTTATACTAAAATTATTATAATAATAAATAAAAATAATAATTTTATTCTAATAATTTAAATGTTAATGTAATTTTAAGTAAATTGTTCTTTTCAATGAGTTGACTGTAAATTTTTCTATCCAATTTCATAAGAAATATTAATCCCAAGAGTTTGATTTTATATATATAAGAAACATAATGATGATAAATACTTATTTATTTCATTTTAATAATTTAAATATTAACCTAGTTTTAGATAAATTATTACTTTTCATAAGTTAAGTGTAAATTTTTTTATTTAATTTTATAAAAACTTTTATTTCATAAAATTTATTTATATTTAATTTTTATATTATTAAAATTTACATATAATATAAATATATAAAAGAGAACTTAAACTTATAAAAGAAAGAAATTTTTTTAATAATTTACATAATGAGAAAATAATGGCGAGTGAGCTACCAATGTATAGGATTTAAGTGACGCTGCATAATGGAGAATAATCCCATGATGATATTTTTGAGGAAGATCATTATATAGGTACATTCCACATACACGTAGTAATGTTATTCCATTGACAAATAAGCTGAATGTATGATTTATCCAACCTACACCACCTTATTTCCATACGGATCAACCAATGCCAAATACCTCGCCTTCGTCTTCCTTTCCTTTATTTGGTGGAGTTGCATCCCCTGAGTTTGGAATGTTTTTTGTGTCTATCCATATTGCATCTACTCATCAAACTTTTCCTCTATATTTAACCATTCCTCACTTATCACTTATTTGAAGTAGTTCAAGATAAATGATTATAATTCACTAAACCTTATTCTCAAGCAACACAAAGCATTTTTATTTACTTCATACTTCAAATATTAACATCAAACCTATGAAAACCTAATCCCTTAGTGATAAAAGTTTATGTTCTTTAGTTAAGCTACAGTCCCTTGGCTTACTTAACTAATGAATCTAGAGATGGCAAAATAGGTTGTGTTAACTAGAATGGTTCAAACTTGACCAATAAAATGTAGTATTTTGACTTTAAATTTTGAAATAAAATGCGACCCTTTTTAACTTGATTTAAAAATAGTTCAATGTGGGATTAGCTCACAAAATCCATCAAAAAATCTTTAAAAAAATGCCTTTATAATACTTGAACTTTTAAATCTAATTAATTTTAGCTTAGTCTATTATAGTCTACAAACCCACATTGAGCTAGCCTACATTAGGTTGAGTAACCCCTTTTGTCACCTTTATGAAATACAAGGTCTACGAGGTGTTTTACTTTAGTTTAAGTTTAATAAGTATTGTTCCAATTATAATCAAACCAAATAACAAATTATGGATTATCAAACCATAAAGGACATTAATCATAAAAGTAAAATGCTAATAATAAAGTATAAACATTAATTTATTGATAAATTTTTCTATTTTCATTGATGATGAATCTCTTTAAAAGAGTCAACAAATGGTAAAAAAATATTAAACAATGAGACATGTAAGAGACTATTGAAGAAAAATAATGAAACAAATATATATATATATGTGTGTATATTAGTCACAATTATTTTAACAATCTAAAATTATATAATTACTTAAATTTAAAGTAATCTTAATTAAAAATACATATAATTAATTTAATTACTTCAAATTATAATATCTATTTATTTAAATTATTTTAATTATTATATTTATATAATTTTATAAATTAAAAAATAAATAAGTAATTTATTTAAAAATTTATGTTTAATTGTATAAAAATTTCCATTCAAACTTTATTACTTTTATTATTATCAAGATATTAGTCCTTAATTTCATCCAATATCAACAAAATTTTGTATGGACATATATTATTTTTATAAATATTATATAATATTAAAAATTTAAAATGACACAAACAAACTATTCAAACCATTAAAATTTAAAATTTCAATTAAAATTAAAATTAAATAAAAAATTTATAAGATTTTATTTTATTTAAAAGTTTTATTTTTATTTTAAGTGTTAATCGTATAAAAGTTTCCAGTTTAAACTTCTCTAATTTTATTAATATAAATAAATAAATATAAAGATAGTAGTCTTTAATTACATCAAATACCAACAAAATTATATATCAACATATATTATCTTTGTAGATATCATATAATATTAAAAATTTAAATGACATAATCTGTTACCGTCTATCAAAATTTAAAATTTTAATTAAATAAAAATTATGCAGAAAATTTATAAGATTTTATTTGATCTAAAACTTTTACTTTATTTTAAGTAAAAATTATATATATATTTTTTCTATACTTCTTTACTTTATTATTAAATATTAAAGGTTAAAGATATATCAATAAAAATATTTAAATTTAAAAAAAAAAAAAATATTAATATTAATTTCATCGTATACCAACCCATCAGGACATTATCCTTATATATATAATGCAATATTAAGAATTTAAATGACTTAATTTTTACAATAATCAAAGTTTAAAATCTTAATTAAATTAAATTTGAGCAAAAATACAAGTTTTATGTTGTCTAAAATTTACTTTTATTTTAAACAAAATTTATATAAATTTTTTGTCTAAACTTTACTTTATTAATATAAAAATAAATATATTAACCCTTAATTTTATCAAAAAAAATCTTATTATTTTAAAACAAAAATTATATAAAAATTTATTATTTAAATTTATTTACTTTATTATTATAAAAATAAAGATATATCAATAATAATATTCATTTATTTTATAAATAAGAAAAATATTAACTCTAATTTCATTAGATAAAAATCTTATAGATATCACATAATATTAAGAATTTAAAATACATGTGCTATAATCGTCAAATTTAAATTTTAAAAATATAAAATTGACAAACAATTTTATCTATTTTTTTAATATAAAAATTTTATTTTTATTTTACACAAAAATTATATGAAAATTTATTGTCTAAATTTCTTTATTTTTATTATAAAAATAACGCTATACCAATAAAAATATTTAAATTTAAATTTATAAATAAAAATATTAACTGTTAATTTCATTAGATAACAACAAAATCCTACGTCAAGGGATATTATCTTTATAGATATTGTATTAAGAATTTAAAACGACACAATCTTTTATTTTATAATCTATCAAAATTTAAAATTACAACTAATTTAAAAGTGAGTAAATATTTTTATAAATTATGGTTTTTAAAATTTTTATTTTTATTTTAAATAAAAATTATATAAAAATACTTCATTTAGAATTCTTTATTTTTATTTTTATAAAAATAAAAATAAAATATATTAATAAAAATTTTAAATTTAAATTACAAATATGAAAATATTAGCTCTTAATTATCCAATGTGAAAAATTTGTATCAAGAATTTTTATTTTTAAAAATATCATATATACAAATATCTAAAATATTATAATCACAATGTATCATAATTTAAGTTTTAATTAAATTAAAATTAGCAATTTATAAGATTTTATTTTATCTAATAATTTTATTTTTATTTTAAATAAAAATTGAATAAAATTTTTCTATCTAGACTTATTTATTTAAATTATTATTATTATTATAAAGATATAATTGATAATTAATTCAAATAGCATATTTTTTTATTTATATTTATTTAATTTATTTTTTTATATTTGACTTCTAATCCATAAAGATAACTAAAGAATGTTTCCAATATAAGCAATGAAATATATATAGATGGTGGCGTGGATAATTTACGTGTGGTTTCTTATCCTAAAAAACAAAAAATAGAACCCAAAAATATGAAAGAAAAAAATAGAGTAAGTGTTTTACGTGTCAGTTTATGAAAGAAGGTTGCACAGCGAAGTTTACTTGGGAAAGGGAGGATCCGAGGCGTATACAGAAAGTATAAGAAGACGTTCCGTGTTGGACTCAAACGGAACTAACCAAACCCTAATTTTAACTCTATCTGTTTCATTTCATTCGCACCCAGAAAGAGACATACCCTCTTTCGATCCCCTCCCCTCACTTCAATCATTCATCCTTTCCTGTTTGGTTTGTCAATTTCCTTTTCTTTTCTTCAACTTTGCACTTCCTCCCACCGTTTTTCCATTTTGGAGCTAATGTTTCGGTGTTTCAAATTTGCAGAAGATACCAATTTCATCATGGCCAAAACCTCCTTCAAGCTTCAACATCCTTTGGGTACTTTTTTCCCCCCCAATTTCTTATATAATCTGTTGGGAATCGAAACATTATTTATTGGCCATTCCTTTTGTATTGTAAAAATACAAAATTGAAATTATTGGCTTTTTATAGTGTTGTCTTTTAAGATTCTAAAACCCTTTGTCCATTCGACTTAACTAATAGCTTGGTGTTTTTATATGTCAGAAAGAAGGCAGGCTGAAGCTTCTCGCATTAGAGAGAAATATCCTGATAGAATACCTGTAAGATTGTACTCAATGTATGACTCTGTTTATTTGTTCTTGAAGGACTCTTGTTCAAATATGACAATTTGTGTTCAGGTGATTGTGGAGAAAGCTGAAAGAAGTGACATTCCAGACATTGATAAGAAGAAGTGATTTTCTGTCCCTTTAATTAGTTTTCAGACCTGATAATATTGTTTTTCTGCCTATGTTTTTTTATTTTGTACGTGTGTGGGGGGTGTTCTTCATGCTTTGATGTTTATATAAAATACTGGTACTGATGGTGATCAAGATTTAATGATTTTGTACTGTTGTTAAAGCTATGAAGTTTTTGTATGCCACTCATAAATTCATTATCAAATGGTATTTGTAAAAGATTAACTAGTGAAGCCAGAATGTACAAATGGTATTCTTGTTGGGAAAATTATTTGACCAAAGTAAGTGAGTGTGTTTGGCCAAACCATAAGTTGTTGGTCATGATGGAGTTGCCTGATTGGCCATTGCCACTGCAGCCTTGGACACTACTGCTTGATCTTATTACATTTAGTTTGAAGAATGATTAATAGAATAAAAGATGTGGTTGATTAGTAATATATAAAATCAAGTCTCTGTTTAGGGATGTCTGGTAATTAGACTTGTTAATAGGGCATGCTGCATGTGCATGTGCAGAATGGCTATGAATATTGACCCTTTTTTTCCATAATCTAATGATCTCTTGTGAACTGTTCATCTTGGCAGTGAAGTTGCCTCAAAGTGAAATTCTAGTTTGATATTTTTTGTGGTTGTTTTGAACATTGAAACTTATAAGCTAGAAATGAGTATTGACGCTTGGAGGACCAGACTTGGTTTTCTTTCCATAGTCCAGCAATGATGAACTAGATTTATTAATCTTTATCAATACACATGGTTGATCTGATTCTGTGGATTAGTAGATTCTCAATTGGTTCTTGTTGTGTCATGTAGATACCTTGTCCCTGCTGATTTGACTGTTGGCCAGTTTGTTTATGTTGTCCGCAAAAGAATCAAACTCAGTGCAGAGAAGGCTATTTTTGTTTTTATCGATAACACTCTACCTCCAACTGGTAAGTATCTGGTCATACTGAGTTGCTTTTACCCTTTGGCAATGGTTATGTACTAAATCCTTTGTTGTTGCAGCTGCATTGATGTCTGCTATTTATGAGGAAAATAAGGATCAAGATGGATTTCTTTACATGACTTACAGTGGAGAGAACACCTTCGGATCCCTCTAGGCATAGTGCATGTTAACGTCTGTAAATAGCTCTTGCTAATTGTAATTTCTCTGCACCCAGTTGTCAATGCATGGCCTTTTAAGTATTATCCTCCACTTTGATTATGTTAAATTTAAATTATGATTTGATTTAACAAGCATTTTGAATTCTGTGTTACTTGGTTTCAGTAACATCTACTTTGTTTTACCACTTTTCCGACTCCAAATCTTCAATGGATGAATTTAGATTTGGTTACCACGCATTTGAATTGTGTTGCTTGGTTTCAGTAGCATTATCTACATTGATGCTAATTTTGGGATGAAAGTTATAGAGGAGAATCATTGATACAAAAATTTGGAGTAGGAAAATGACATTTGCGCTACACTTATTCTCAATAACTGAATGATGGGATCATATGAACTATTAAGAAAAAAAAAATAATGGGACGAAGGTATTATCCTTTCAAATGGTCACTGCTCTCCTGTGATGCATTAATTCTGTCAATACCATTACGGAAAATTGATCTCAGCAATTTCTGCTGCCTCACATGTAGCTCCAGTGGCTTAGGCATCCCGTCCATTCCATTACAGTTGGTACTTGCTCATTTTATTCCTCTATGGAAGATGAATAAGATATATGAGGGTTTACTATTCATGAAGCTTCAAAATGCGGTCTGCACATTAGATTTGGGAAAATTGTAAAATTGTTTGAAGCTAAAATGGACATTTGTTCTGTCTTTTGTGACAGCACATGCAGATCGTCTCCAAAGAGCAATGTGAAGAAAATCCGATCAATACTGATTAAATTTATGGTCTCTGAAACCCATCATCAAAGAGTAACATTGGGCTCCAATCAAGCTAATCTGTTATGTTAGTCATCAATCAGCAGCGAGCTGTTGCTTCCTGCAACTCAAAATTACTTATTGCACTTTTTTACCTTCTTGATTGTTCAATTTGAAATGTAAAATTATATTTCGTATTAGCCTCTCCTTTTACATTCCGAATTGGTGTGTCTGGAATGCAATTTTTACATTTCAGATGGAGTGCAGGAAGCAATTATGGACTGCCTCATCAGCGATAGACAAAACGTATCAAGCCACTAATCTTCAAGTGGTTTTGCTTCGGATGCAACAACTTCTTAAGGAGTTGAAATTTTTTTTCTTCCCCTAAAAAATGAAATAGAACGCTTAAATATAACCAAGAAAGTATTATTAAAACATTAAATGTTATACTTTTCAATTAAAAAAATTAGTTTTGATTCTTTAAAATCCTAATACAAATGGGAAGGATTCTTTTTCCTTTGGACTTTAACCACTTTGTATTACCCCCATCCCCCTTGGTATTGCTGCAATTTGGAGAATTATGGAAATAGAGACAATTTAATATGGACTAGGATTACAAATAGATTTGAATCTTCCAAATTATTTGGAAGCCCTCTTTGTCTTGAATTGGTTTTTGATCCATGTGACCCAAGTTGAGGCCCTTCTTTTAATCTTTTGCACACCTATCCTTGCAACTGCTTTGACTTTGGCGAAACCACCCTTGGCATCTGAATTCTTGTCCTTGCGGGTGTCTTTTTGGGATCTAGTGTCATCATCCTCCATAGCACCAATACCGCCCGCACCCCATTGATCAGCCCAACTTGGTGCTTCGCTGGTCATGTTTCCTTTGAACCGTGAATCCTATTAAAGAAGAGTGGTATTAATCATTTAAAAATTTGTAGAGGAACCTCAAACTTTTCATTACTAGGAAGCAGTGGCTCAGTAAATAATTGCTACAAGACAAACCTCGTGAGGTGAGGCCTAACAATGAACGTTTTCCATTGATGAATCAGTATCTATCTCTAATACTATATTCCTCGCCACACATAGGGAAGTACTTGCCTTTTAAAATAATGTATTTGCAATATCAATCGGGCAGGTGCCCAACGTAGATTCTAAGAACCATGTCATACTTTATATAGTGTGTTTGGTTCCACACGCCAAATATGGCTTTCCATATTTGCTAAGAAGCTAATAGTTATAATTTTCACCCTATTTTTTTAACTTCTCAACAGATTTCCAAATACATTAAATAGTAGTTTTTAATTGTACAAGTATTTGGTGAGTCATGAAAACTTGAAACAGTAATGCTTAGAGACAACATTAGTAATACCTTGTATGCCTCAGTTGTTGCTGGTACATGTAAAAAGAGGAGTTAAATGGAACCGAAAAGGGGTGGGGGTGAATCAACCCAAAGCTATATGGAGGGTTAACTAGACATCCCTCTTACATTGCTTTTTCTTTCCATAATCTATCCTTTATGTTATCACAGTAGGACATGCCGACTCACCAATTTGAGTATTTCCGCCTTTGTTAAGCAAAACCTTGTGCGGCATCTTTGTTAATTTAATTTTTAATATTCCTCAACCTTGTCACGTAGTTGTGATACTTCGGCCAGCATTGTAAGTTAGTTATCCCTCTAGACAATGTGAATTGGGTACTGTTCAGCTTGGTAAGACTGTAGCAGGCCAAAAGTATCTGTCTTTCATGAATGGAATAAATAACCCTATTTCATTCTTAAAAAGGTTACGTGTTAGTATCGCTATTTATGAATCACATACATTTAATATGTGACTTAAGTAATTAATATTAACATATGTTTAGGAATAAAATAGTAGCAAGTGATTAAATTTAGGAAATAAAATAAAATAAAATAACTAACAATTTTAGAAATTTTATTTTAATTTTTAAACCAAAATGACACATCAAAATCAGTGATTTAAAGAGAAACTTTTGTACTTTGAGGGTACACTAAATTTAGCATCCGGTAATAACTTTGGACTTCTAGCATCAACTTCGTTTAGTGATAGCGTTTTTCTATTAAATTGGAAATTTACTGTCACATTTCTTAGGAAATTGAGAAGACCTGCTGTCGAGACCTATCTTTAGGCAAACGTTATTGCTTATAATTCACTTTTTTATTTTATTTTAATTTTTTGTGCAAAATCTGCAAATTTTCATAAACGAAAGGAAGTTAAAATGGTGATATTTGTTAAAGATATCCCCTTTAAAAATAGCCTTGCTGGATTTGTGAGGGGCCCAAGGTTTATTAATTGGAATTAAAAATCTGTTTCAAGGTTACAATTAGAAACTTTAAGAAGAAAAGGGAAAGCCTAGTCCAAAGAGTGGGGTAAAAGGAATAAAGGTACCAGGAAATGTCTTCTGTACTAATGTCTAGGAGACCGAATCTTGATGCGGAGACAGTAAAAATCAGTGGAGCCTCATTCAAATGAATATCAGAGTGTACAATTGTGAATCACTAATCAACACATTGGGCGCTATTTGCAGTCAAAATAGAGAGCGTTACAAACGGCTGTTTCTCATCTTTAGCCATTCTCCAAAGTATGATATAAGCATAAAACATTTCTTGATGCCGCTGAATGCTTAGCAAAAAACACAAGCCCTTCTGCTCTATCTAGTACTGCTTTAATGTATTGTGCTTCCACAGAGAAGTGTACGAAAATGGTTTAGTCATTAGCGCTAAACTTGGACAATGCCTTTTATGCACTTACTATACATTTATACACTAATGCATTACACGCTAAATTGGGTTTACGATTAAGGCTACTTTTGACAAAGTGAAATCTTACTTGCCTTTGAGTCTTTGACCATTTTGTTCACTATGAGCTGTTGGTTATTGTTGACCCTTGAATCTTAATGTAGGAGTCTTAGATACTCTTGTCGCCTCGATAATATCGATGAGGATGGGCGTGTATGCTTGAGGGCATGCTCAGAATTTTCAATTTACTCGTCGGTGATTCACATTCTCCCAATATAACTTCGGTCTCACGTCATCTGGCACTACACGTGCGTTTAAGATGATGTTACAAATTTTAGCTTTCATGTCCATTACCAATCACTTGATGTAGAAACAAGCATTCGCAATATTAGTGAAAAATAGTGACAAGTAATGAGAAAATAAGAACCAATCCCAAGAGATTGGTTAAACGAAGTAAAATTGAATTTGCATCTAATGGGTTTCAAGTTTAAGTCGTCTCTTATCTCTTCTCTTCAAGAACTAGGTAAATGGAAATTCTTTATAAGTGTTGTGTGAACTCGAAAGTTTGTCCTATATAGGATTCAAACACCCGCTAAAATTTTGCCCATGAGAGAGAGAAGAAGAACGGATTTTCTCATGTTGCGTAATGCATTCTTACAAAATCAAGTGAAAATTGTTTATAATTTCTCTTTATAAATACTACCATTTTGCATACTTCTAAAATTCATATTTATTAAAAATCCTAAACTATATTAGCTGTAAACTAAACCAACACACGAGACAGTAAATGAAACTGCCAATTCTGCTAGGGAACTTGACCACAATAAGGCGCAAGGATGGTAGTAACAATGGCAATAACTAATTGAAACTTAACCAAAAACAAGCACGAAAAATTTGATCTCTTTCCCTGACCCCGGTACCCAATCCAAAAATGAAACAACAACAAATTTCTATATAACTAGAGATAAACAAAGCAAAACAAAACTGTGAGTCAAGTAATGCAGTTCTTCTAAAAACTACTTGCTGTGAAACCTTTCTATGAACACCGTTATCAAGCCCCCAGTTGATTAAAAAAAACAATACGGGGATATTTACACAATAATGGATGCAGCTTTTGGCACATTGATACAATTGTTCATGTAACTTGGGGAATTCTTTCAGCTTAAAATATTTCCCATTGATGCACAGTTGCTGTGTCGTTTGTTTTCACTTGGATTTTCTGACGGACTTGGACTTCTTCATTTTCCGTGAAGAATCATCCCCATTATTGGTCCACGTATATCCAACAGGAATTGCAAAAGGGTCCGAATCCGAAGCCCCAGAAGAACATCGTTGTTGGTACTTAATCCCCCCGCCCCACGATTGGCTAATACTACTAGTACTTCTTCTCAGCCACGTGAATCCCCCAGAAGATGACGAACCCTGTCTTCTTAGTTTCTGCTGATCATAATCATCGTCGTCGTGATCATCATCTGCGATTAGCAAATGCGTGGGACTCGAAAACGGCGTGTAGAACTCCTCCAAAGGTTGCAGCTCCACGAACTTGGTAAATGTGACCACTACCCTCACCGTGGGGACCACCGGGATCGCCACCTGTCCCACAAAACCAAAACATTAAAAAACACACCTTTTCCAGTTTCTATCACCACCGTCCGATCATACATC
The DNA here is from genome assembly GCA_026544285.1 of Pachyrhizus erosus. Classification (NCBI taxonomy): domain Eukaryota; kingdom Viridiplantae; phylum Streptophyta; class Magnoliopsida; order Fabales; family Fabaceae; genus Pachyrhizus; species Pachyrhizus erosus. Next base: position 1,909 of record JAMLFT010003406.1, on the reverse strand, counting down.
AAATCATTCACGAACTTTCGCAAAACCCAAACCCATCAATCAAATCAAAACAATTATCAATTTAATCATTTTCAGTCCCACTGGGACCCACACACATAAAACAGTGTAACACAAATAGCAACGGTCAACCACGTCACATACCTTCACCGGGAAACTTCCCGGCGGGAACTTCGTCGTCAGCAACTCCCGAAGCCGCCGCACCGCCTTCACCTTGTTCGCTAGAATGTCCAACAACGGCAACAGCTCCTCCGTTTTCAACGGAAACTGCTCCGTCAACCACACCGCCGGTCGCAAACTTCTCAAATATTCCTTCTCCTTCATCGGTGGGGCCCCCGGAGGCGGCACCACCGCCGAAGACCTCCTCGGCGGCGCGACCGAAACAGACGGCAAATCCACGCTTTTTCTCCCCATTGGAACCCACTCTCTTTCTTCTCGAACAAAACTACTATGTCTTCTCTTATCGGCATTATTACTGAGAGGCATTCCAAAACTCGGATTTTCCGCAACGAGAAAACCGTCTTCGTCTTCATCAAGCTCCAACGGTAAAACCTGCTCGCTCCCTGCTACGTCGGATTCCCCGGCGACGACTTTCCGTGACCGGAAACTGAAAATCACGTTATGCACTTCGTAAACCCTAGCTTTCCACTCTCCAACATTTTCCATTTTCTCTTGTCTTCTCCAATTGGTTCTTCCAACGAGCTCTGCTTTCGTTACATCCATACCAGGCCGGTAAACGCTGCTCTGCGAGCAGAACCCCGCCGCGTCGGAATCGCTCATCGGAGCGCCGGCGTTCTCGAATGCGTCGAAGATTTTCTTATCGTCGCGGTTGAGCACAAGGAGAGAACCGGCGGGGATTTGACCGTCGCCGTTTCCGTCGCCGAGGAAGAGGAAGCTCTGGTCGGCACGGTGGATTTTGAGGCCGTCGAAGCCGGCGAGGGTGGTGTCGGCTCGGAGGTTGCCGTCGCGCTTCCAGATTTTGTAGGTGTCGGAGGGGGCAATTTTTCCGACGAAGGGGATCACGGAGCTCTCGAAGTGGAATGAGATCTCCATGTAGAAGTCGCGCATGCGGCGGAGAGCGGCCACGAGGCGTGGAAGGCGCCGCCGCCACTTCGCCCAGGCGGCGCGGTGGTGGAGCCGGACGAGCACTTGCGCGATGTCGGAGGCGCGCCGGCAGAGCGCCTCCTGGAGCGGGTTCCAGCCGGCGGCGTTGTGGAGGGAGATGTCGGCGCCGGCGGTGGCGATGGCTCGTGCGGCGGCGATGTCGCTTATGCGGACGGCGAGGTGGAGAGGCGTCTCCCGGAATGGGACGTCGCGGCGGTCCAGGACGGCGGAGATTTTTTCTGCGATTCGCTCCTGAGCCAGCGAGTCGGACTCGGTGATGACTCGGGCCGGGTCGGGAACTCGGGGAAGCGAAGAAATAATTCTAGAAAGTTTTGTGTGGTCGCGAATCGCCACCGCGTAGTGAACGGGGCTGTGTAAGTATTGCTCTGCCCTTATCGCCGGATACGACGTCGGATCTTTGCTCGCTTTCGCCATCTCTATTTCCAAATTGCGATTAAACTACGTTTAAGAGAAAACACAGAGAGATAGACAGAGAGATAGAGATAAAAAGAGAGCAACGTCTTTTTCTTTTGTAATTGTAACTCTTTGCTTTCGCTTCGTTTCGTTTTTTTCATTCTCTCTGCTATTAAAATGTAAAAGTGTAGCTGTGCTTTCTAAGGTGTTACTCAAACGTTATGTTTATTAATTAATGATTTTTATATTTATTTATTTACAAATTAACTGATACTAATTCGTTAATGTTTACTTATAAGATTTAATTTTTTAAAATTATTTATTTTTTTATAAGACTCATTTCATATTATTTTATATATTAATTATATTTAAATTAAAATATTTTTAATTAAAT
>JAMLFT010003405.1:0-22146 GCA_026544285.1 Pachyrhizus erosus | reverse complement strand
TATATATATAGTCAAGATCAAGGTTAGTAAGTAGTCATATAACTATTTAAGAAAATCATATGTATTTTTATTTTTTATTTCTTTTACATAAACTCTAAGTATTTTTTTATAAAAATTAATTTTATTTGAGTTGATTATGATTATTATAAATAGTAAAACTTTACTTTGAAGTATTTAAAGTAATTATATATTTTGAATATTTAATATAATTATATGTTTAATATTTGAATTCAAAATTATTTATTAAATTAAAATAATCACGTATCGATTGATTTATGAGTTTTATATTTTTCTTTTAATCATTACCGATTTAATAGTTTTTAGTTAGACTTCTCATTCTCTATACATATCTTTTCCTGAAAATACATTAAAAGTATCCTATTTCCTCTCTCTATGTATATATTTTGCTTCAAAATGTATTGAAATTATCTTATCTCTTTTATTAATTTAATGGTGCGCGTGCATACGAATTAAGATGATGATTGGTGTATGCATCAACTTTTATTTTGGAAGGGGAACAAAAAGAAAGTCGGCATGCCCGATGGTATAATTGAACAGAAGAAATTTCTAATGTAGATGGCGACAAAATATGGTGCTTTTACCTTCTTTGCTAATGCTACAAGATGAAGAACCCCCATGGTTGAATGTTTTCCTAAATTCCAAAAATGTCATACCAAATCACCTACTATTTTTTTTTTAAGTCAAATAAATTGGTTTTAAACAGTTCAACTTATTTTAAATATTTTGTCAAATTAATTTTAACTACAAATTTTACATTACAATGTGTCTACAATATAAAAAATTAACTCTTGGTTGAAAATACTTAGGAAGGAAGTTTCTTACTTTTAAATTTTCCAATTCATTTACTTATTATTTTTTTCTTTATAATTGAAAAGTGATACTTTACTTTTTTTTTAAAAAAATGTATCTCTTTTACTTGGCATTTTTCTTTATATATATATATATAAAAAATTTTCAATTGAATAAAAAAATTTAAAAAAACAAGGATTTATGATTTTATAACTGATATATTTAAGGTGAGACTAATTGAATTACTTTGAACAAGGTGTAATCCTTATGAACCAAGATTTATGGTGTTTTAACATTTGGTTCTATAATTCTCCAACATGAAGGAGATGTTGTGGAAATGAGATGTGTATTTATAAAAGATATTTTAATATTTAAGTTAATAGCTATTTTATTACAATAATAATGTATAATAAATGTTGTGGTTGTTATTAGTTTTAGACTTTATAATATATTTATTTGATTTTATTATAATTTTAAGTTGTTATTAACTTTCTAATCAATTATTGTAAGAATATATTTTTTATAGACTATCAATATCTTTTATTGAAGTCAATCTTATTCAAATTGGAAAAGACCATTATTAATGATAAAAAAAATTTCTTTAAACATTTAACATAATTGTACATACATAACTCAAATTCAAGGCAATTGATTAAACTATAATAACTTTGTATCAATTAATTTACATGTTTGATAATATAATAATTTTATAAGTATATTTTATTCCTTAAAATAAACTTGCTAAATTTTTATTTTAAACGAATCAAATTCAAATATTTGTAGGATTATAATAATCAAAAAGGTGTTTGCATGAGTTTTTATAACAAAAAGTGTTGTATATTTTTTTCACTAATTTAACATCTTCAATAACTGCTACGTATTGTGTTTAGAAAAAGTATTTGACTATAATATATGTTTTACAAACATGTCTGTAACGTTGAGGAAGGAACTATCTATAATTAGAAATATATATATATATATATATATATATTTTGTCTATTATAGATTTAAAGAATGATTTTATAACGTTTGATACAGAAAAACTCCACGTGCAAAATAATTGTTTATTTTATATATATATATATATATATATATGATTGTTGATAAGAATATTGTCAACTGTTAAAAAAAATTATGTTCATTTTATATTTTAGTAGCTATTTTACAATTGATACTAGTAAAAAAATAAATTAAATTAATATTTCCAATAATTTTGTCAAATTTTTGTATCGATACTTTTATATACTAATTTTTTAAATTATTTAAAATATTATATCGATATTTTTATATATTTTATTAATTCCTTTATTTAAAAAACATTATATTATAATCTTGAATAAGGGAAGTTGCTATTCTCAAAAGTAGACAAATTGTGTATAATTTTAAGAAATCACAAAAAATATTAATATAATTTATATAGTTCACACTTGTATAGGTTATCAATAACAATAGTTTTGTATAAATTGTCATTGTTGGTAAAAGTAATAATTCAATTACTAAATGTTTTTCAAAATGATTTTAAATTTAATAGTTGTTTTCATTATGAAACTCTTTATACTATTATTAGATATAAATGTAACCACATTATTATAGAGAAATTTCAATATAATAGACTTTATATTAAAATTTTAATTTAAATGTATACACTCAGAATAAAATAAATAAATTATCATTACTATGAATAATAAAATTGTTGATTTTGACACTCATATTTAGGGTGATTCATATTTATTATTTTTATAGGTAAAAAAAAACTTTATTAATGAAAACTAGAACACACAAGATGTGTTACAGGCTGGATACAATACAAAAAGAGAGTTAGGAGATACAGCTAGTAGCAACAAAACCTAAATTACAAAAACTGCATACTACTCTTAATCCATAATGTAATTTCTCCCTACTATGTGCATATCCCCACACGATACAGCATGCAGCTCCACACAATAAGACCCACTACACAACACACATGCCGCACTACAATTGCATGAAAATTTATTAACAGTGGAAATTTTTTTATATAGATAATGCATATGAAAATTAAACTCTCATATTAAATTATTTTATTTAATATTTAATAAAAGTTGTACTCATGAGGTAGGTTGAAATTTATTGTGTTAATCCCAGCCCAGTATAATCGATCAAACTTATTGTGTTTGGTCATAATCATATTAATGATTAATTCAGTCTGAGTTGATTTGAAATTTAAACGTTAACAAAAATATATATATAACTTTAAACATAGTGTATTTTCTTTTACAACATAATGTGTATTATTCAGTAATATATATATATATATATATATATATAAATCAAATATATTATGTAAAAATATGATGACTTACATAAAATATTAATTAATGTATATAAAGCTAACTTGTGTTATTTTTATTTGAAAATATAAATGTTAAAATATTTATATAATATATTGGTTGCGTTTTATTTAAAAATGTGAGGTAACTATGGACGTGGTGAGGAATTTAATTATGTGGTTAAATTAAGTAATGATCACCCCAATTTCGTTTTTTGGTTTAGACAAAAAGAGATTTTGAAGTTATACGTTGGTGGCAATTCCGTTTGCACTGTACAGAGAAAGCGCAATAAATATATAGTCGTACTGTCTGACTTTAGAGAACCCCCACTTTGTTTCATTTTTCTTTATTTGAAGCTAATGATTTTGATTAAGAATGTTGCACAAAAAATTCAAGATGCTAGCTACCTGTCCTTGTTCTGTCGCATCTTTATCATAATCCCATTTTTTTTTTTCCTCTATTAATGAGTAAATATTTTATTATATGTAAAGACTGTTTATAATAATAGTTCTTTATAAATATCATTTTTTTAAAAAAAAAACAATCATATTCGAAACATTATCAATTATTATAAAAATACATAATATAACATTATCAGACCATGTTATAAAAATTATATCTAATTTTTTGTTTTACTGATAGTCTAACACTTATACTGATAATATATAGAAATTAAATTTTATATATAATTAGTGTGCTACTAATAAATTAATTTAAAAATAATATAACATCAAAATAACAGTATTTTTTTTTGGAGGGTACAGATCAAACAACAGTCTGAATCTGAACTCATGATTTTCAGTGAACAAATGAGCAGCATCAGGAATAAAAATGAAAATAAAGTCAAGAAATACATTGATCAACGGAAATTTTTCTTTGATGAAACCGACCGGTGGAATTTGGATTTTACAGTTAAAGTTTCAACTTCACAAACCTTCGTTATTAAAACATATTTTTCACATTGAATAAAAAAAAAAAGTAAGCTTAAAAATGTTGAACGGTTAAGATTGAAACCACAGGATCCTAAAAATTTTGAAGTTTGAACTACAGATAAATCATCCGAAAAGAAAAAGCTTGCATAGGAAAAGTTAACTTTTGACCGGTAATTTGACTGTATTAAAAAATTCATATGAAGGTTGTATCTAAAAATAACAAGTCTTTATCTCACTAAAGTCACCGAACTATGTTGCCAGAGTAATAAAAATCACTTTAGTCATTTTCAAGTTAACATATTACAGTGAAAAGACTTTTGTCACGGTGGGGCTAAAAAATGGTGGACAAATTATTTTTCTCTTTCTTTTTTAATATATGAACTGACCACAAAGAGTGCTACATTACTGTGGCTGGGCATAAACATAGAATAGATAGTAATATTAATTTAATTTGAGAATTACAATTTAACTTGTCATATGTTAATATCAAACCTAAAAAGCTTTTGGTTGTTGTTTTCTCTCTCATTTGGCACACACATATGAATAGGATAAATGAGTGGGTAGCTATTAGATTATAGCTATAAAAACAAAACAAAAAATTGTAAATATAATAATAAAGGAAAGTTTACCTGATTTGCAAAGCCAACAAAGTGGAATAAGAATAGGGGCAAGGCTGGCAGTAGGCCCTCCTATTTTAAAGGAACAAACAGATGGATCTATGCTAATGCTTGGTAGATATCCACTTTCATAAAGTCACATCCACCCCAGTTAATTAATTCCACACATACTTCAATTTGACAAATTCAAGAAAATTAGGTACAGGAGGAAATGCCAGAAAACAAATCATGGATTTGGACTTTTTTTTTTTTTTTTTCTTGTTTGATTCAAGTAGAAAATGATGGGAGAATACCATCATAATAATAAAACCTCAATAACATACCATTATGTAACAGAAAAAATGGAGTAATATGTGATGAAAAACAATAAATATTTGTTAGAAAAATACAAACCACAAACACACAAAACATACTAAAATATTTATCACAAGTCATTCATAATAAAGAAATAGTTATATTATAATCAAGTGAATGTATAAAGAAATCTCAAATAGATAAATGTATAAAATTATATTTACAATTAGTCAAAATAATCAAATATCAATATTTATAAATAAAAAATAAAAACACTCAAAATATTATTAGTATTGCAAACAAGTTATCTCGCACTTCATACCTATAATAACTTATCCAACCATTGAAAACTAAATCTTATAAATAACAATTGAAATAGTACCATCTTTATATACATAAATACATTTTCGTCTATAAACCTATTTACATGCATATTGCCTTTAATAAAAGCAAAAAATTGACAAGCCTTTGGGCAGGTTATAACTCTCATGAAATATTGAGTAATTAGATGTAGTTTTAGTATTGCGCATAAATCACGGTGGATTATACGATGAACTATCATTATATGTAGTTACAAATTCTTCTTTGGTAATTTATATTAAACTTTTTGAAAAATTTAATTATCATTAAACAAAGAGACCTCTTGGATTTATTACTACGCATTGTGGATAGTTTGCTGCTTTTTAAATTTTGTGTTATTCTTATTCATTCACCTATGTATATATTTGACCAATCACAACAGATTCTGTTGTTCAATGGAAATCTCTAAGAAAGGAAAAGATCATTCATAACAGTAGAAACGTTAAGAATATGGCTGAGTTGGTCATCTCAGTGCTTTTGGTGGCCATTTTGCTTATCCTCTCTTATAATATCCCATCGTCATTCTGTAATTTAAACAGAACCATTCTTCACGACTATAAAAAACTGTCTGCTTTTTTTTTTTAAATAAAAAAATACCCAATCCCATTGTTATAAATAGTTACTCAAACCATTTTTTTTTAAGTATCAATTATCGATTAGTCTTTTAAAACATTTTAATCTTTTATCCATTTCAGTTAAAATTTTCAGGGATTAATTTAGGTCACTATATTGCTATACATTTACTAAACTTTCGTGGATGGGTCATATTTGTTCCCCATGCAATCCTAAATTTTGATTGGCCAAATTCTTTTAGTCTTGCACCCCTTCTCAAATTTAAAGAAATCAAATAATATGAGTCAAAATAAGATTGAATCTAAATAAATTGGCTAGAATAAAATTACTTCAGATCAAGACATTCAGTAAATAATTAAGAACAAATAAAATAGTATTACATGTTTCACTTAAATTATAAAATATGGATCAATAACAAAATTAATTTCAACATAAAAATTGTACCTATAAAGGGGTACTAAATTAATTTTTTTTTGCGAACTTTGTATTTATCATTCACTGTTAAGATGGAGTACCTATAAAAAAAACATTCTAACGCTCTTAATAAATAATCACGAATATAAAAAGTTAATTATGTGATTAGTGAAAAAAATAATTATCTTTATCTTTAAAATTTATTCTTATTTATATATGTTTTTAATGAATTAAACATTATGAGTATTATCTGTTGACTTAATTTAATCATGAATTTAATATAATTATAATTAGTATTTATAATTAATAAATAAATTTATTAATTATTAATTTTCAATAATTTATTTTCTTAATTTTAAGTTGAAATAATGTCAACCTACATTTTATATTATTTAGATTAGTCTATTTTTGCTATGTCGATATTTTTTCAATCTTACGTATTATATAAATATTGATATGTTCTTATCGGTGTATCTTATTGATATAAAAATAATAAAATATTATTATATAATGTCTCATGAACTTTGTTAATATTTAAAAATTATTGAAAATCACAAGTCTAGCACATCAAAAAAGAAAAAAAAAACATGAGAGAAAGAGTGGAATGACAACAAAGAAAATGAGACTTGACGTATAAGTAAAGTAAAAAATCTCAATTTTTTTTAAAATAAATCATTAATATTTTTATTCATAAATCAACTATTGATATAATACATTCATGATTTATTATGCATGAATATGTAATAAGATTAATTGATTATTTTTCTTATTAAGTGAGGTTTGATAAGTGTCACTATTCAATACATTTACGTGATAAAATTTGTGTCTTTTGTGCTTAACTGTTGTGAAAATTAGTAACTACTCCCTAATGTGAGACTGATTTTATCTAAACACATGTTTTGAGTCTGGAAACAAATGGAGACATTTAATCCCAATGTTATATGAATTTTAGGTAACTAAGGAGTAAGTGATGCATGGATAGAAGAACAAGAAGATAGACAAAAAGAAAACTTTGATGCTAAGAAGCTCAAGCAGGACTCACCCAAACGAAACTATCTCACTCAAGCTAGAATTTTCCAGAGAACGTAAAAGCTGTAATGAGTATCTCGCTTAAGCTAAAATATCTCGCTCCAGAAGGTGGTTATTTGTCAGTAGAGAATCTCGCTTAAGCTAGACACATCTCGCTTAAGCTAGACACATCTCGTTTGAGCGAGATAACCTTGTTTCAATTTTATGTACATGGATAGCTTAAGCGAAAATATATCGCTTAAGCGAAAATTCATTAAATTAGTTACGGAGAAAGTTTAAAAAGAAAGTAAGGGAAGAAACAAGGGGTATGAGGGGAGAAAAACATCTATCTTGTAGCAGTAAGGGCTACCATGAGTGACTAACTTCTTCCTTGGGGATTAAATGTAATATACTCGAACTCAAATGTATTTTGGTGATAGTTATGTATAATTCTCTTTCTTTATTTATTCTTGGTATTTTCGTTTTACGCTTACTGTTGGATTCTATCTGATCAATAGACTTCTTATTTTTATTCTTAGATTTAACTGAAAAGTATGTGTAAGAATTAGATCTAAACGAAAATACTTGATATATTATAATACTAGGAATAGATTTCAACATATCGATTACTTAAGAGCATTTGAACTTAAAGCTAGTTAGTTTACTAGGCAACTGAGGGATTAGTGTGTAGCAAACTTTCTTAAGAATTTTATGCTTGAAGAATCAGTGTGAATGATTTAGGATGTGGTATCAAGAATACGTATTATAAGTATTGTATGTGATTAGAAATACAAAATGCAGAAGAGTAAGATAGAGTATGTTCAATCCTAAGTTCCATAACTGAAATTTTTAAACTAAGTCTCTGTTCGATCACATGCTTGTGGATGTAAAGTTATTTTGAAAATTTTACTCTAATATAAACCAAATTATCATTCAGTTTATGTACTCAGAAAATGTTACAACAGAAGAATTTTAATTGAAACTGTTCCTTGTGGGTACGAGATTCATACTTTGAAAAGTATTATACTATAATTGATTTGGTGCACTTGCTAAAAAAAAAACTAACAAGGTTATACAAAAATTCATCAAATAAGAAATATTAAATCCAATTTGTTTATTCAATGAATGATAATTAAAATATAAATTGATAAGTATTGTATATTAAAGTACCACTTCCATATTTATTTATAAGATGTTGATTAATTTATCATAATGAAAAAATTGATAAATTTAAGTATTAGAATTAAATTTATTTATAATTATAATATTTTTGAAATTACCTTAATATTATTAGAATTAATTATAAATTTTTTTCTCAACGAGAGTCTATCCATCTTTTTCAATGTTCATTGAAGAGAAAAAAAAATAATTCAATTATTTTATTGTAGATTAAAATGAATAAAAATATTTTAATAAAAAAATAATTAATATATAAATAATTAAAATGAATTCTTATAAAAAAAATTAAAATAATATCTTATAAATAAAAATAAAGATAATATTTAAAATATATATTAAGTTCAAATTGAGTCATCATCAGAATCAATTTAGAAAAAAATGAAATGTTAATTAATAAGACTCTTCTTAATTATTTATAAAATAAGGATTAAGTAACTTGAATTAGTCTGCCTTGAGTTAGGGACAAGGTTAAGATGTAAAAGACCCCTAAGTATATATAAAACTTCTAATTAAAATGTAGTGGAAAATATTTTTTTTTTATGTCATCATCTAATTATCAATTGTTGTCATGTTATGTATGATAAGAATATTGGTTTTCATAATAATAATTTTAAAATTATATTTACAGTAATTTTTTAAATTGGTTGATGGTATAAAAAATTTAGACTAACAATATATAGAAATTAAATTTATAGAATTTAATTTTTATGTATTATTAATATAAAAATTATATGATAAACCAATAAAAATATCCTAAAAACAATTTCTAAGATGATTATTATAAAAATAAATAATTTTTTACACTATTAGTAAGTTCTAATTAAATGTCTTAAAAAAAAGTTCTAATTAAATTAAGACGTATATATAAATGCCTTTAATAGTTTTTTATGCTGTGCAGAATAAGCTATGTAAATGAAAGAGTACACTGATATGGAAAAGGGAAAAGGAAAAGTGAAATTAATAAAAATTCGACTCGATCTACTATTTAGAAATATATTGTGCTGATTATGATCCATGAGAAAAGCTTAAGCACTTGATGTTCCCTTCTAAATCCACACATGATATATTAATGTTAATATCGTCATAGCTAGCATATGAAGCTCCCTTTCACCTGAACCTGTCATGTACACAAAATGACAAAATAATGCAATTACACTCGCATATATATACTCATAATTTTAATCCAAGAATTTTATTTTCATAACTATTTATATAATTAAAAGTAAAAAGGACAAAAGTATGAGAAATAAAAATAATTAGCATCAGAAAAATATTTACATTCTTTTAAGACTAATTTTAAGCACTTAATAAGAAAAAGAAATATCATTTCTGATATGATAAATACTTTCTTCTCTATCCCAATAAAATCTTTTATGCTCCTTTTATTCCAATGAATTTGTTTGCTTACCAGAAGAAGAAGAAGAAAAGTCATTTGAAATGACATGCAACTATGATAACTTTGTCACAGTGAAAGACAGATATGGCAATATATTTTAGAAGTATCAAAATATATGTTTAGTAAATTAGACTTAATATTAGCCAAAATTACACTCACATTCTTTAAGAATTAATAGTATTATATTTGATATTTTTCATTTTTAATTAATTATACACAGACTTAATTATTTTTTAATTTATGCAATAATATAATATTGTACACCTTTTTCATTTATACAAATTTCTTGTGTTATTATAAAGTAAAAAAATGTGAAATATAACATCATTAAATTTCATTTAGTGGGAGTATAAGTTGCCCTTATTAAAAAGAAAATCATATAAGGATTAAGGTTGAAAATATGTAAAACTTGGGATTTAAAGATGAAAGTGTGGGATTTCAGATGGTTGAATGGCCATGTTACTATTTTTCTAAGCCTTCAATAAAGACTAACTGAGGGGAACAATTTAAAGGAAGGTGAGTTTGAAAGGTAGGTACCTGCAGGTCCAGAAGAGTCAGTCCCATATGTTGCTGGTGGTGGCGGAGTTTTGGTTGGTGGTGATGGGCCGAACAGAAAATCAAGGCCATTACAATCTCCTCCCAAAGTGCCTGCATTCCCATAAAGCTCAACATAATTAATTAACTAAATCAAACATCTACCTCTGCACATCTCCACCGTAAAGTTCACATAATCTATGGTGGTTCCAGATTTGGGGAGAGACATACAACTAAAATAGTTTACATTTCTTAAAGCAAAACAGCTTTGGATCGTCAAGTAGATTGGCTGACCCTTGATTGCATTGACAACTAAAATCAAAGCCATGACTCACACAGGTTCCATCCCCGCAGAAATTCAACAAACAAGCTGTGTATAAAATAGTAAATTAAAGAGTAAGTCTTCTTTCATATTTTGTTCTGAAAAACGTTAAATAAGTGTAAGCTAGTAAAATAATGAATAATGGGCTTACGATCAGAAACTTGTGTAGTTAGAACAGAGGGGGGTGGCGGAGATCCATTACCACAATTTATATTAACAGTACCTGCACCTTTCATCCAAACTTCACCATCTTTTTCTTTCAATGAATCAAAACTTTCAATTTCATTACATAAAAGATTGGAATTGGCATTAAATATCACATCTGCTATTCAATATATTTTGGTGTGAATTATAGGCATTCACCTTACACATTTTTACGACATACTTTTACAATTCATTTTTTTTTATCTCTTTCTATCATGTTATCCATATTTTATCTTATACTTTTGGTTTTCTTATCTCTCCTTTTAGTTGTAAAAAATAGAAAAAGCTATACAAAGTGTTGTCCAAATAAATTATATGTAGGTAAAACTAACAACATTTAATATCTTTATTTTTATTTTATAAATCATGTTTTATTATAAATATAATTTATGAGAGAACTTTTTATGTAAGTCAACAACATCTACAGTATTTCGAAGTTAACTCTTCCAACAAGGTTTTCTTTCATACACAATACTTGAATTCAAATTTTTATTTAAAGAAAATCACACGTGTATCTTAAATCATTTTTATGAATATAAATTTATATTTTAATATTATTCCACTTCACTTATAGCAAAAAAGTATATTTTAGATACTAAATTAAATAAAAATTTATTCAAAGGCAAGTTCAACAAACAAGAAACAATCAAATTATAAAATTAAAAAAATAAAAATCAAGCTTTATGTATTGTTTAATGAAATTAAACTAAAATTGTAAAGTTATCCTGTTTAAATAAATATAGTAAGTTTCAGAATCCTCTTTCGTCAAAACTCAAACGTAAATTGTAACTATTTTCCTGAGTTTGACTGATTTTATTATATAAAGTAAAACTTATGTTGGTTGGATAATTGGATTTACTTTCTCCTTGAATCCACATCCTTTTTTCAAGGGAGAAAATGGATATAGTATATAAAGGCACTTTTGCTATTTATTTATTTTAATTATAATTTATTTCTTATAAATTTATAGGGTAAGAATAAGAAGATGGTGATGGATGACTCACAGTTAGGAAAAACGCATGGCGGTAATTCGACAGAACCAATGTTAGGCTTCTTCCAACCAGATTCACAATCGCATCTGAAACCGTACAATTCAGTTGAAGAAAGGTGGCACGTTCCTTTCCCACAATATACAAAATCACATATATTCAAATCATCTGCACAAACATCACCATGATATCACCTATCAGCTACAAAATATTAATGAAAACCAATCCAATTTCCAATTAAATTATAAATAGATAGATAAATATATAAAGGATTAACTATACCTTGAAATGGGTTGGACATTAAAAGTGTGGAAGTAGCAGAGATTTCACACGTGAAGTAGAGGGGATACAAAGAAACAAGGGCAAAAATTGTCCGTAGCATAGTACCCATTGTTAAATAATTTATAATATAACCTATGAAGAAGAACTTTGAATCCAAGGTGTAATTAGCTTCCCTGCTTCGACATATATAGCCTACCACATAAGGTGCACTCTTGAAGTTACAGAAATTTTAAGTTTTACCATTGTGTAAATAACATGATAAAAAAAAATTGTGATGCAATATATAACTTAAATTTCAATGTACAAAGATTGTGACTTAAAATCTACCTTCCTATTAGTTGTCTCTATTCTATAAAAAATGTAAACGGTTTTCGGCTTTCTGCTTTTTGCCAAGAAAATAAGACAATCGTATAACCCTGCCACTTTGATTTTCTCACCGAAGAACGTGTTGAGATTGCCGTTAAATGCCGACACAATCAAGCAACTTTAATGCCTCGTCATTGGAAAACTTTAAAGAAAAAACAAAACACGATAAAGGCGTATTATTATTCTTCTCTTGTAGTCTAATAAAATTCTTGTGATTGTAGTACTTAAGATATACGAGGTTTGATGCAAATTTCACGATTTTTGACAGAATGTTTGAGACAAATATTACGAGTTTTGACCACTAGACTTGACACAAAAACATTACATGCAAGACGGAGGTAGATTCTGATACTATTTTCATGAGGTAAGCCTTTGGCAAAATATAACCCGCATTAGTTTAAATATTACAAGTATTCAATGTCTTCTTTACTTGGAGACTGGGTTTATATAACAACAGCAGAAGTTGCATGCACAATTGCACATGAAGTGTCCACTGGCATTGGCTACAAAGAAAACTAAGTATATTAAGAGATGATAACTGCTTTGAAATCATGTCAGACTAAATTACATCAATATTCAATGGTCGCAAATACAAATCAACAATTGAAGATCCCTCAAACATCATAAAACTACAATGAATCCCGTCAGAAAAGGAATGAAATATCAACAAACAACAGATACAAACCACCCACCCATTGGAGAAAAGAAATAAAGTAGAAGCACAAAAACAAAAACAACACTACCGTAGTTAATGTGTCCCAGTCTTTATGCGGATCCAAACTCGGTAAACCACTTCTCATGGCGTTCAATGTCAGCCTGAGAAACACTCCGTTGTACCTTTCCCAAAGCTTCTTCAAAATCACACATGGCAACGGGATCCTTTGAAATCTCATCCTTGGACATGTTCTTGATTTCGTCACGAGTCTTTCCTGCTATCTTGCGTCTCATGCCGTTCAAGGAAGCATCGCGACAGACATTTGTCAAATCATCTCCACTATAGCCCTCTGTCCGGCGAGCTACTTCATCTATATTGACATCAGGGGCCACCTGGTTAAATATGAGTACCATCAGCAATAAAAATCCAAGTTTTAGCATCATGAATCTGCTTCCCTTTCCATAATCTGTTCTTACAGCAAGTTTAGTGACTCCAGCAAAAGAGATATTTACATCACAACACAATAGTCTTGACAAATGCTCAAATTCATTTTTCCTTTTTTGTTGGTAATATAAATCCTTAGCTCGTAATGAATAAAGCTCAAGTCAGCATAATTAATGTTATTCACAGTAATTATAAGGGTTAAAAATCCTATATGGTCAAAACAGTAATTAGCATCACAACTTGCCTCAACGGTCTTCAAATTTATCCGGATCAGCTCTTTACGACTCTCAAAATTTGGAAGAGGAATATATATACGCTTTTCCAGCCTTCTCCTGTGTTGCATTAGCATCAAACTAAATCAGATTATGCAATCTAGAAAGTTAAGAGAGATCTAAAACACAGATAACAAATCATACATTTTTATCACTTACAACTTAAACTGTAGATAAAGGATTGCAGAAAAACAAATACAAACCTTAGTGCCTCGTCTATATCCCAAGGGAAGTTAGTAGCGGCCAACACCATCACTATTTTACGGCTACCATCTTCATTTGTGGCACTATTGCTTACACCATCAACCTGAACTAGAAGTTCAGACTTCACCCTTCTGGACGATTCATGCTCACCAGATGCCCTGATTAAGTAAACGTGAACTCAATCAGATCTCAAAATAACTACAAGAGATAATAAATTAAAAGTGAACCCAAGACAGTCTAGGAACATGTAAAAGCAATATAAACAAAGAATTAAATGAAGATTATTTTGGGGAAACATAAACATGTTTTAAAATCCACTACATGCAATGGATATCTGAAATAACAACAAAGGCTTACCCCCTAGCATTGCATAGAGAATCAATTTCATCAATGAATATTGTGCTTGGTGCATATGCTCTAGCAAGATCAAACAAGCATCGCACCATGCGCTCACTCTCCCCACGCCATTTAGAGGCTAAAGTAGCAGAAGATACATTAAAGAAAGTAGTCCCACATTCAGTAGCAACTGCTTTAGCAAGAAGTGTCTTCCCAGTTCCTGGGGGTCCAAACATGAGGACACCTTTCCACGGTCTCCTGATTCCCTGCAAGAACAGAAATAATGAGCTCCAAATTCCCATATTCACCAAGACATTTAATTCACTGAGATTCAAATGTGTGGATATGATATGAGCTGTCTTAAAAGAATAGGCTAGTCAAACAAGTAATTTTCTAATAAAAATTTCAAAAAGTCATGTAAGGTGAACATAACAGGAGGAGAAGCATGAACTTATTTTGCAACAATAATTTCATAAACAAGGCTTAGTTGCAAATTAAATAGAGCTGTATGCAAAAGTAGCTTGTCATAGTGGCAAAGGGTCCAAAATTAACTACCAAGATAAAAATTAGAGAGTATCATATACAAATCACAATTCCAAATTAACTAATAGTTATAAAATAAACCGTGATTATTAAATATAACTGGATTGTAAACATTAGGTAAGCAAGTTTTAAGAGAATTCAGAGAGAAATTTGTTCAGGATTACCTGAAAATATTCAGGCATCCACAAGGGAAGCACAACAGCTTCTTCTAGAAGCCTTTTTGCTTCAGTAAGCCCTGCAACATCATCCCATCTAACTCCAGGAGAGGTTTCTAACACATCCCTTTCAAGCATTGCGGCCAATTCAGGATCAGGACCTTCATATTGACCCTTCTTTGACTTACTGTCTTCAGCATCACCATTCTGTCCATTCCATGAGCAATTGAAAGGACACAACCACATATCTAAGAAGTTAAACATTTCTCAAACTATCTAGACTAAGGGATGCAGTAAGCAAAAGGCAAACTGATAATCAGAGATAATACACAACATGAAAAGAAAAAGAAACACTGAACCATGGATCTAACACAGAATTAACAATTGACCAAGGGTGTGTTTGGATCCATGTTTGGCATGCCTCAACCTGAGTCTAGGATGAGTCAAACATGATTTTCTCATTGATCATGATGTTTGGCATTGTGTTGAAAACATGATTCCATGTTTTAGACTCAAATCTCATTGAAGTTATTAGAAGTAGCTTTTGCATCAACACTAACTTAAGTCATGTTATTTGTTTCATGTATACCCTTAACTATACTCAAGTCAATTTGGTAATTACATACCACAAATCAACTTTGATTGCAAATTTCCAAACAACATTATGTGTAAAAATCAATTTTCTAATATCTGTTATCCAGACAAAAATCACTTTACTATAAGCTCACCTTTACTTAGAATCAATTCTATAAAATCTCATCAATTCGAAATTAATTTATCCAATTCAACAAATGCATATCCAAACACGCAATACTAAGTGTGTGTTTGAATTCATGTTGAGTGATTCAAAATCACATTGATATACTAATTAATGGATTTTAGGTAAATGTTCACATGTTTAGTTCCATAAGTCTGGTTCAGTATTGATTTTGACTTAAAAGAAACCTCAGGTAACATATGCGTTAAATCAAAAGTTTTATTTTGAGATTTATATTAACTTGGATTTAAACTAAAAACATATAACTATAAAGCACGTCACTTGATAATCAATTTTGCAACCTATTCAATTAAGGTTTTAAGATTAAGCAAAATAATTTAACAAAATTTGGTTAAGTAGACAAACAAGAACCAAATTAATAAATCATCCTTAGCAACAAAGGAGAGACAGTAAATGTTGTCCAACAGACAGGCTCATAAAAGCTGAAACTAACCGTTACAGTCGTATCCGTCTTGTTAGCCTTTCCAGAAGCAGCACCCTTCTTCCCAGTAGTGGATGGTCGGGTACCCGAGTTAACCCTACTGCTAGCACCAGCTTTAGCACCACGTCCACTTGCACCACTTCTGGTTGTAGCACCTCGCGCCCAAGCCCCATCTTGGGCAGATTTCCGACCACCCACCTGACCGGACCTAGCCGGTCTCCTAGTCGTGGTATCCCTACTGGGAGGCCTCCACACATCAGGATCATCAGCAGGACCAGGACCGCTTGATGAAGTGGGATATTCATCCAACGGCTGAAAAACAAAGGATGATGAATTCACAGAAATGGGAGGCGTCGCAGGGCGTCTTCCAATGGGGTTGTCCTTGAAAGCCCTTCTCTCTGCATCTAGCTGTTTTACAACTTCTGTTTCTTCCGAAAGAGCTTTCTTTACATTCATCCATTTTGCGCGAATTAAAGGGTCTTCAACACTGCTTAGGTGCCTGAAAATGAAATCATAAGATATTGAAATTTGTTGGTGTATGGTTGGGTAGAAAACAATTGACCAAAGACACAAAGAAAGTACTTGTTGATCTGGGCAAGAGCCCCGTCGAAGAAGATGATGGAGGTGTCGTAGAGTCCTTCCAGAGCGTAGTCTCTGGCTAATTTGAGGTGCTCTTGCAACCCTCCCAGCGAACCTCCAACCATTCTCTCTACCCCCACCACCACTCACTGAAACTACTTCCTTCAAAAGCCGATTCAAAAAAATAAAAATAAAAATAAACATAACTTCATTATTTGGGCCTTCCTATTTTCAATTTCAGTCCCATGGGCCCACCGGCCCACAACCACTTTCCCTTTCGTTAATTATCATGTACCCCGTTTTCTCCTAACTATTCCTTCGTTTTTGCTTTTCCTTTTTCTTTTCAATATGTATAAATCTTATTTTAATAACTGTAATTAAAGTCTTCTTCACTTTCTCACAGAATTTCTATAAACTCTCTGTTCTTTCGAAATTAATCTTTGGTCTTTCGTCTTTCCCCAAAAATATGTGTTTATCTCTTCTTCCTCTTCTTTTTTCTCCCACGAAAGGAAGTTGTAAATGTTGAGAGTATAAAATAAAATGCCAATGTAACGTTATAGTTTTACCTTTTGATTTGAAAGTCTAACTCTTTATCGTCCTTTGATTCGTTTGATCTTCCTTTTGATTTGAATTCTATCAGTGGACCTTCGGGTAATCATTTTAAGTGATTCCATTATATAGATATTTTCAACAAATGAGCACTGCATGTGCATAAAATTAACTAGTGCAACGGGGAACACTGACCCCTAGTTAATTGAAGGTTTATTTGGTAAAAAAAAGTTTATCAAGTACCTCAAAAATGTAAAATTAGTGAAAAGTTAAGAACATCCAAAACAATAACAAAAGTTATTTATGGTTTACTTGAATAAAAGGAAAGAAAACAGAAGACAAAGTACAAATAATAATACATTTCTTTAGTTTGGTTGAAGAAAAAATAAAGGAAAAGAAAGAGAAAATTTGATTTTTAAAGAACAAATTTTCAAAATTACTAACTACTAGTATTCATTATCATGCTCGTGGACCATTAAATCTGCATGAGGCATTCAATTCTTGGTACCCACGAGGTGGTGGATCTTGATGGCCTAATTAAAAAAAAGTAGAACTTGCAACTTCTTCATTTTATTACACATGACTTTCATCCTTTTGTCTTTTGATGTTTTTGCTAATGCTTTAGTCTTGTTTCTACATTATATGTATAAGTACGAGTGATACATTAAATAAACCCTTCAAATTTAGTCTTTAAAATTATATAAATATTATTTTTGCCTCACAATAATGATTATTTTAGTTCCTAACATTATAAAATAGTAATTATTTTAATCTTGAAATGATAAATATAATAACTAAAATAATTTATACTTAACCATTTAAAAGACTAAAATTACATTTTAATTTTAATTTAAGAATATGTCAATCAATATTTATAATTTTAGATAATTAATTTAACGTGTGTTTTGTATGATTTACGATGATTATTTCATTCATACATGTTTGATAAAAAGAAAATAGAAAAATTTAAAATATTTATTTCTCTATTAAAAAGCATGATAAATATCAATTAAATATAGGAATATTATAAAAAAATCTTAATTATAATCTTTTATAATCAATGTAAGAATATTTAATTGTGTTAGAATATACAATCAAATAATTAAAGGAATTTAACTTAATTGGTTGAGTAGTGTATGTAAATTGTTATAAATTCTCTAGTATCCAAGTTTAATTCTATGAATAAAAAAATAAATAGTAAATTATATTTATGTAAGTTAACTAGAATAATCAGTTACAAATTATTTGGTTAAAGATTACTTAATCCACAAATTAGTCATGTTATGCAGTAAATTTTATTCCTTGTGGCTCTACCATTTTATTTGGCTATGAAAAAAGAAGTAAAGTAGATAGAAATAGAAGAGAAATAATTAGATAAAAGAAAAATAAACTAAAAATGTGGGATTGTTTAATTTAAGAGAAATAAGTGAGAAATAGAGTAAAAAAATGGTAAAGTTGTTTGGTTCGAATGAAATAGGAGGAAAAAATTGAATAAGTTCTAAAATATTATTATATCTTTATATTGTGTCTGATGCTTGACATATTTAACTAATTAATAACAATCTAACAATCGATTAAATTGTAAGCTTTAATTGATTTTTCACAACAAATAATTAATTTTGAAATAGTGACATTGAAACAGGATGGGGATGCAAGTTTCACACAGTAACATTGACAACTCCACAAAGTAATGGAAGAGTGACTTCCATAGACCATTAGTGGTGTGACATGCATAAAGCAACAATGTCAACTCTAAAGAGTAGTATCAACACGACCTCTATAGAACAATAATAGTGTAACCTTTGCATCCTAACACTAACAATAATGGACGAAAACACCACACCCACCAACAATGTCATTTCTTACAAATAGGAGGTAAGGGTTATAATTTTTTTACTTTTTGGAGATGAATTTTAGAATAAAACAACATAAAATGGCAAAATGGCCATTAAATTATCACCTCACATGTGATCATTTATACAACTTATTATTAAGAGACAAAAGTCATAGTGTAGGACCCACTTGCATAAAACTTATTTCCACACAAAATTCTTTTCATAGAATGTTTAGTTTGATGTTTATCAGCATTTACTTTCATAAATCACAACAATCAAACACAACATATATGTTGACCTTAGCATCATTACGAAGGGTGATTCACTCTACTTTGTTGTCTTGTTATAACTTTAAATTCTTTTGTTCTATTACAATGACTTGTTTTGTTTTAATATTCAAAATCTCATAAGCAAGGAGGAAATTTAATCTAATTTGCAACCTAATTTATAATAGAAATAAGGACATGATTTTGTTCACATAGAGGTTTTGGAAAAGAAATTACTACAAAAATACAACATTGGAACCTAACTTCCCTTACATTAAAAATTTTAATTAAACTTAAAGTAATTTAATGGTTCCTTAATATGTACTTTGAATTGAAATTTAAATAATGTCATCGTATGTTTGATTTATTATTTGTTATTACCGCAATAAGGGTTAAAGCCAATGAATTGGTGTGGTCATCCATCTGATATGAATAAGGTGTAGTTACACTCACCATTCAAGAAAAACATAAATGCTTATGACAATGATGATGTGCCATCTTATTGCTTCTTCAACAAGCAACAATTTGGACAAATTTACTATACATTTGATGTTTTCTATACTAAGTATATGAGGGAGGTTCAATGTTGATACATGCAAAAATTTTAGGGATCAATTTAAGAGGTGTAGTGTGGAATGGCCCAAAGGAAGGGTCACTAGATGAACATGCAAAATGATTTCAAAATTCTTTTAATGAACTCTTCGAATGTTATGCTCCTTACCTTTTACTTTTTTCTTGACCTTTCTCTTTTTTACTTTAACAATTTTTGTGTTGATTCTTTATGTGTGGAAGATGAGATGTTGTCTTTAAGAAGCTTTAGTAATGCAATCTTGAAAATAGGTAAATGTGCAACCATTCTTAGTTTTGTTCTTGTTGGGAGCCTTCATTCGAACTTTAAGTCTCTCATGCCATTTTCTCACCTTATTGTCTTAGGTATATCCAATTCTACAAGGGTCACAAATTTAAAACAACAAAGAATGGTGATTGATATTAGGGGTATGTGAATAGCATTGTAAATACCTATAGGACTTGGGTTACCTATTTTATAAGAAAGATTCGATCCATTCTCTCCTACTTGAAAAAAGTTACTTAATGTTGTTTTTTAATTTATTGGTTGAAATAAATATTATTGTTTTGTTTCTATATATGTTAATTCTTTTATCTTTTTTTATATAGATTGTAATTTATCTCAATATTCCACACCTCTTATTTGACGTCATTAACTACTTAAAAAAAATATAAAAGAATATTTAAATAAGAATATATAAATAGGTTTGCAACATTATTATAATATAAAAAATGTTTTGTTTATATTTCTTATTCGTATATAAAATTTTGTAGGAGTTTATAATGTGAATATTATCAAACATAAATATCATATCTAATTTAATGGTTTCTCTTTAACCTTGTTAATTATTTTAATCAATTGTTCTTGTTATTTGGTTAACCAATATAAAACAAAAAAAAATACATATGTTATCTACAATTATAAAATAGTCTTTTACATAAATAAATAACTAATTCTCTAAGACTAATAAAAATAGGCAGTTACTTTTAATTAATAATATAAAAAATTAAATTTTCTTTCAAAAATAACCATTGAATTAAAATATTTAAATAATGATAATATTTAATTATACTAAACATAATTTAAAAAATAAACTTTTTCACTAATGAATGCAACTTATATTGTTAATATATCAATAAATGCATCTACTTGCATAAAGAATGTTTAAACATTTCATTAATAGATTTTATAATAAATTAAAAATATAAAAAAATATTTTTATTTTTCACAATACTTTAAGAAACCTCATTTCACATTATCACAACTATTTTTTTTCAACATTGCTTCTTCAAGTAATGACTTAAATATTCCTTTATTCACCTCTTCAAACATTATAACAAATTCATTCTTTCAACAAATGTTGTAAAACTTGAACAAACTTCAACAATTTAAAGATAACTAGTTAACCCTAGAGTGCAGTTTATTAAGTTTATGTATAAAAATGCTTGTAGACTGTTTACAAATTTTACAAAAAAAATTCTTTTAAATGATTAAAAATAAAATAAAAATGCAAGTTCATCAATCGCTTTAATATTTGTATTTTGTTAAATTTTAAGACTTTTAAATATGATTTTGAAAATATGGTATATTCTCACACAAAATATTTTTGACAAGAAACATGTAATTTTATATACTTCACAATATTAAAATTCTACATGATAAAAATACTATACCATTAAATAAATGAGTTTTAGCGATTGTTTTTGAGTGTTTAAAAGTTTAATATGATTTACTAAACTAAGTTTTTAATCAAAGTTAATTTTAAATCAGTAAAAGAAATAATTCTAAATGATGTTAAAAAATTAGTATTGAAACAATTTTTACCATGTAATAAACAAACTGAAGAGGTTTTTTATTTTAAAATTAAATATTTCAAAGATAATCTACACAATGTTAGCAAAATAAATCTTGCCAACAGTTGCTAAAAATTTAGTAGGAAAACGTTTTTATCA
>JAMLFT010003404.1:0-22175 GCA_026544285.1 Pachyrhizus erosus | reverse complement strand
AAAATATTATATATATATATATATATATATTGATAAATATATAGATATATACAAATTGATAGATAAATAAATATGTATAAATCAAGTTGGTTCATAAACCAATCAAATTAAGTTATATATAGTTCAAGTTTGACTCATTTATTTAACGAGTTTCAATCTTAACTCAAATTTAACTTATTTGATTTATAAACCAAGTTTAACAAGCTAATTGTTGAATTGAGCCTCAAATTATATTCAAGTTGACTTGATTCTTTGTCAGTCTTATTCCTTAAAAAAAAAACTTAACTCGTTATAAGTTAAACCAATAAACATCAATAAAATACACATAATTATGAATATTCTAACTATATATTATATGCACTTTACAAGACTTGTGGTGCCTACTTTTTATTTATTTATAAGAATAAGATCAAAACCTTACTCATAAGAAATCAAACTAATAAACTGTTATTTTATTAGTTTATTTGTGAGAAAATTAGGTATATTTCTACATATTTGTTAGTATTTGATCCTTTCACTTATTTTTTTGTGTTTATTAAAAATTTGATTAATGTGAACATTATTGTCAATATATAATTAAAAATAGTCAATCTTTGAGAAAATTATTATAAAAAAGAAAGTTAATTTGGATATATACAAGATAGGCTTAGGTAACCACTAGAGATTAAAAAAAAAGGAGTAAAGAACATTGAATCTCCTTAAGTTTTATCTCTTTTGCAAATAGTCACTTAAATTTTAATTTTATCTTAATTAATCCTTAAATTTTATCTCATTTGTAAATACACCATAAAATTTTATTTCATTTCAACTGATCCTTAAACTTTACTTTTTTAAAAAAATACACACCTTGAAATTTAATTGCATTCTAATTGATTATTAAAATTTATTTTTTACAAATACTTTTTTATTATGTTAATAAATTTTTTATCTTAAATATTAATAATTTATTAATCTTTTTTCATATGTTAGAATTGTTTCATTATATATTAAAATATAATAAAATATGAATTTAGAATAATAATAAAAGATTAAAAATATTTATTTGATTTTTTAATTCTAAATTTTATTATGTTTTTCAAATGTAAATAAAATATTTTTTTATTATTTAGAATCAAAGTTATAAAAATTTAGAATTAAAAAATTAAATAAATATTTTTTAATCATTTTTTATTATTTTTTTATTACTAAATTCATATTTTTATTATATTTTAATATATAAAAAAATTAATTCTAACAAATGAAGAAAAAGACTAACAAGTTAATGATATTTAAGATAAATCATTTAATTCTAACATAATAATAAAAAAGAACTATTTATAAAAAATAAATTTTAATAATCAATTAAAATTTAATTAAAGTTCAATGTGTCTATTTATAAAAACAGTAAAGTTTAAAGATCAATTAGAATGAAATTAAACTTCATGATATCTATTTATAAATAGAATAAAGTTTAAAAATTAATTAAGATAAAATTTAAGTTTAGAGTGTTTGTTTATAAAAGAGATAAAATCTAAAAGAGTTAAGTGTTCTTTTCCAAAAAAAAAAGTAAAAATTTGAAATTTAGCATTAACATGATGATGCCAACATTAAATATTATTTTTCCCTAAATGTAAGATTCTTTTTTAAAATTTGTTTGTATTTTATTATAAGATTCTTTTAAAATTATCTCTTGCATTAATTTTTTTTATTAAAATACCTTTAATTATTTTGCAATAAATATTATAAATTATTAAGATAGTTGAAAGAAATAAAAAACTTGTGAACGAGTTAACAATTCTGATTAAAAAAAACTTGTGTTTCTTCACTGTTTTTAGTATCTTTTTTTTTAACCCTTATCCATCTTTTCATTAAAAAAAATTCAAAATTATAGAGGGTTTTACATTGAAAATGTTAAAAAACAAGGTCAAGTTTTCCTCAATTAAGTGTAACAGATCTTTAATTAGTATTTACCATCAAATCAAGATGTTCTGACGATCATATTAAAAATAAAAAATAAAAAAAATATTGCAGCAGCAATTTTCTTAGTCACTAATCCTTCCTGGTTTCATAACATAACATAATCAACGCTCAATCTTTGGAGTTTCACTTTTCAAGATTTAGTATCCAAAATAAGCTTTCATGCTTACACAAACAAAGGACATTATTAGTCAATAATGAACATCCCAAAAAATAAAATCAGACAGCATTAAAAAAATGTAAATGGCGTATTTGACTAAAAACATCATTTTAAGAAACTACAACTCAGCTTTTCCTATTCAAAACTCTTCTGTTCTTTGCAAAATCCCGAGTGAATAGTAATTGACTCCTCAATTTCTGCTTGTCAACAATTAATAATCCCACAACCATGACGAGAGGAATCATACCCAGAAATGGAACGCTTTTTCAGTTTGTTAGGAAAATGAGACTAGAAAGTAAGATCTTTGGGATCCTCAATAATCTGTGACAGGGTTTGCAAGAATGAAGCCACATCAGCACCATAGATTACCCGATGATCAGCTGTAACATTGACCTGCAAATTTGCATTTCTTCAACTATAGTAAACAGAAGTCTGAAAAATTTACGTTTTTCTAACAATAACTAAGTCATACTCCTAGATATACAAATGCCTGAACTCTCATACCTGCATTTGGTTCTTCATGCCCATGCGACCATCCTTGGTAGCCACGAGAGTTGGCTGTGATGCTCCAACAGCCATTATAGCTCCCTACATAAATAAATCCAGAGAATGATCATATTTGTGTTGTCCATCACTGTTCTAACTGGAACAAAGAATCAATCTCTTGCAAAATTTGAACACGAGTAAAAACACTCACAGTTCCAGGAGGCAGAATAGCATCAAAGCGATCAACGCCAAACATTCCCAGATTGGAAAGAGTGAAAGTACCTATAAAAGTTAAAAGCAATCAGTGAGGGTGGGCAATATCAAAATCAAGAGTCCTTAATTTGGCCCAATTGGATGTCAGAGTTCAAACATAACAAGGATATAATTTCTTTAGATAAATATAATACAAAGTATGACCTTTAAAATTCTATGTAGAAGCAAAAGGAGCGGTTAGAAAATCAATTTTAATCGATTGGCTGAAAAACCTTATTCCTAAACTAAATTTGAAATTCCAAAGGCCAGAAGAACTTATAGAATGTATAACATTCAAATACAGCAGTGTAATGTCAGAATAATGGGAAAAAGAAAACCCCGAAGTCTATAAATTATACTCAGGTAAAGTCAGACATGAGATTTTAAGATTGGTGAGAAAGAGAGAGTTTAATACTCCAGTAACCATGCCACAAATTGTGTAGTTTAGGTATCTTGGATCCATCTCAGTACTGATGAATGCAAAAAATGAGTGAAATGAAGAAAATAGTGCTTTGGTGGATGAGGGAACACAAGAAAAGAAAACTCAGACTTAGACTTGGAGTAACATCTATTGAGGAGAAGATAACTAAAACTCACCCAAGTCATTAAGTTATGCGAGAAGAAGATCAATGGAGGCTCTAGTGAGTAGTAGAGTGGTTCAAATGAAAGATAGTACAATTAAAATTGGCAAAACAAGAACTAAGAAAAAGATAGGAAATACTATTAAGAAGACCTTGTGCTAAATTATTTTACTAAAACTTTGGTCTTTGATAGAGTCCAATGGCCTCAATTAATTTATCATCAAAATAGCCAACCGAAATTAGTGGGGATGAGACTTTGGTTGTTATTGTTTTTAAATTGAAAGCTTTTTCTTATTCTCTCCAACTTGTTACTGATCACACATTGCTGTTGAATAATGAACTAATGACGACCACTGCATCATTCAACTGCACATTCTCTCATCATTGAACTTTTCACATCCTTAGTCTTATGCTCGGTAAAGCCACCATCATTATGGCCAGTCCCCAGATGACAGAACAGAAATCCTCTGCTCTACCAAAATTAACAACTGTAATTCATATTTGTAGCCACATTAACCCTCCTGCTCAGTCTTTCAAGCCCAATTTTTTCTTCCAAGTTCCAACCTTAATCCTCATTACAATTGTAAACCTAAAAATAATACAACTATGGAACAACAGAACCCTCCAGAAAACTGATCTGCACTGATTTCTGATATCATACATCACTTCATCTCACTCCAAAAAGGAATTTTGATACGCACTAAGATATGATCTCCAGCTTTATCAGTGAAGTACCCTTTTAAACTAAGGTTTTCTTTGGTATATAGTTATAACCTTATTCTTCAATTACAAAAGGATTTTATAATAAATTGGAAAATTTGTTAAGATACAAAACAAAACCAATAATATATAAATATGTAACTTTACAGTACCAGTGGTGTATTCATGAGGTTGCAGCTGCTTCGCTCGGGCCTTATCAACCAACTCCTTCCACTTTCTTGACAATGAATAGACATCAACCTACAATATACATCAAATATACGTTTTCAGTTTTCACATTTAAGAAACATCTTATATTAGAAGGGGGGAAATTAGAAGCTGCTCAAATTAGAGTATCAAAAAACCTTATCAGCATCCTGAAGCACTGGTGTAATCAGTCCGCCGTCTGTAGCCACAGCGACTGCAACATTGATGCTGCTATTATATGTAAAGCTATTACCATCTCTACAACTAGAGTTCATAACAGGGTGTTTAACCAGTGCAAGTGCAGTAGCCTTGGCAAGCAATGCTGTCATTGTAACTCCCTTTGACTTAATCTGAAATTATATAAAATAGAATCAATCAATACACAACTATTCACAGTTTGGCTACTGATCTGGAACACCAGGGTACTCAATAGAAATAATTTGAGAAACTGAAGATACCAAACTATCATGAACCACCAGCAGCATGTTCAAATAACAGCCTCGTGAAGAACATAGAATCATACAAAGCTAGTATTTTCCCTTTAATTTAGCTCAGAAATTCATTAAGTAAAATTGACCATTTTTGGTAATAAATTTCTTTCCCAGCTTTTTTTAAATCCCTTCTGTGTTCTTTCTGTGAAGATCCTAAATCCTCTCTCGGCAAAAAAAAAAAAAAAATCAGCCTTGCAATTGGCTCTGTCAATGAATAAACTCCTATCATCACAAGGCCCAAGAAAGTCATTCCAACTAAACATAGTATTGAATATGAAAATTGGATAAAATGCCCTAACGTATTAGACACAAAGGTTAGTGAAATCTCAAAAGAACCAATGTGATATTCATCTAGTATCAATCACAATCATATACTAATGACTTTGTGGTAGAATATTCACATCTAGTACTGCATACTAACTACAAAAACCAAAGTATGTGAATTCCCATATTTAGAGATGAGTGTTAATTTCTAAAAGCACCAAGCTTTCTACAAAATGCAGTCCAAAAACCAAACACAAAGCATCTATAATCAAGGTGTGGCCTCCTCCCTACACAGAATTGCAACATCAAACAACATACAGATAAACCAAAACAAACATTATCCATGTGATTTAGTCAACTGGTATGGCAACTCAATACGACCACAATAATGCAATGCACATCCAAATTGGACTGCAAATTCAAAGCTCACCTTCTTGTACAAGGCATCAAGTGCATCCGTGGTTATGGTGTAACCAACTCTGAAAGTGGGAACTGCCAAACTCTCCACCATGTTCCTACTCACAGCACTTTGCATTGTGGTGAAAGGCACCACAGATCCCAACTCCACCCCAACAGATGCTGCACTCTTCCCTGGAGCTGGTGCTGCCGCTGACGCCACATTCCCTGCAGCTGCAAATGCCTCAACATCTTTAGCGACAATCCTCCCCATCGGTCCAGTCCCCACAATCCTCCCCAATTCCACCTGTCAGAAAACATGTCAAGAGCCCAATCAAACAGAGAGAATAGAAAGAATCAGAAAATGCAGAAAATGTGATTATGTGAATGTGATAGAATGAGAAACACTCCTGCAATTAAGCTACATGTTTAGGAAAAAATGCAACTAAGACCTTTTTTTATAAAATTCTTAATAAATACATATAATAGAATAATATAAAAAACTAAAATGAATTAAACTTCTCTCATAAACTAATATCAACATATGCACTTCAACTTATAAGAGAAGAAAATAAAAAGATAAATAAATTAAAGTTTTGTTATAAGTTAAAATCAACCTATGCACTTCAACTTCTATAGAAATAGTCTAACTTCTCTGGATAGCAAATGTAGCTGTGTGAAAGTTAATTTTAACTTATGGAAGAAGTTTGATTGATTTTGCTTTTCATTTTATTCTTAAATAAGTGTTTAGTTAGAAATTTATCTAACTATCTGTCTAAACAATTTTTAACTAACTATAAACCACCTTCAACTCCTTGGCTAGCTTCTTCGCATAAGGCGACGCAACAATCCTCTTCCCTCCCTCCGAAGCAGGATGACTAGACTCAACAGCCGGAGCCGGAACCGCAGCCGCGACGGGCGCCGCAACCTTTTCTGGTTGAGATTCCACCGCCGGTGTCGGTGCCGGTGCAGGTGCAGGTGCAGGTGCGGAAGAGGAAGAGGAAGAGGCTTTGGACTTGGCTTGAGGAATCTCGTCCTCGGTCTCGGCGAGGAAGGCGATGGGGGATCCAACGGCGGCGACGCCGCCCTCCTCGACGACGATGGCGGCGAGGTAGCCGTCGTAGAAGGTCTCGACGTCCATGTCGGCCTTGTCGGACTCGACGACGACGACGCTGTCGCCCTTGGAGAGCTTGTCGCCTTCGGATTTGGTCCAGGAGACGATTTTACCCTCGGTCATGGTGGAACTAAGTGCGGGCATGAAAATCTCACGAATCTTGGCCCGAACGACGAGGCGAGTGGTCGTTTTGCAGGGGAGAATGGGAGTGCGGCGGAGCGCGGAGGAGGAGGAAGGGACGAAGGAAGTGTGGAGAAGGTGAGCCATGATTGATTGAATGCGAATGCGAATGCGTTTGGATTGAGAGAGAAACAAAATGAGAATGTGTGTTGTTAAGTGTTAAGTAGTAAGGGATTTCCTCGAATTCATCGAAAGAAGACGGAGCTTCCAACTCCAACCACCATACCGCTCGATGTAATGTAAGTAACGTCTATTCACTGCTTTGGACCATTTTCTATGTTCGATTTGGATCCTCTTCCTCTCACTCTTATTCTTCCTTCACTAAATTTAGTAGTGTTGTTACCTTTTTATCATGTTGTCTTATTATTCCTTTCATTACTAAAACAATCTTGTTTGATAATATGGAAATATTTTGACAAAAAAAAAAATATATTTTGAGTTTTTTCTTATCTTTAAAAAGAAGAATTGAAGTAAACAAAATTGTAAACAAATATTTTTTAAATGAAAAACTTTATATAAAAGAGGTTTTAAAATAGTTGGTTTTAAGAATTTTTATTTTTACTTCTCATGTTCCTTTATTTTGAATTTTGAATTCAAAAACAAGTTATTTAATAAATTTTCTTAAAAATAACATTTAAACTAAAAAAACTATATAAATATTAAAAGTCTTAACTTTAATTTAAAACTCATATTTTAATTTTAAATATAAAATTTTTAAATTATATATTTTTAAATATAATAAATAACATGTTATTAAAAAATGTAATAAAACTTATTTGTAAGGAAAAAAATTATTTATAAACAGCTGTACATTATTAAGATTAAGTGTAAGAATATGAATAATTTACAATAAATTTTAAAAAAAATATAACAATTAATTACTTTAGAATAATATTTCATGCTAAATTTTAACGCGATAACTTATAATTATTAAAATTTTATTATAAATAAAATGTATGTCATTTTTATTTTTATTAATAATTTTTTTGTCTTGTACATAAATGTTAGTAAGACTATTTATATAAAATTTATTAAAAATAAGAAAGGAGGAGTGAATCTCATTATGTTGAGTAATGACTTAATGGATATAACTCGATTAACAATATACACTAATTTATAAATGACCTAAATTTAATTTGTATATAATATATTTTTAAAGAAAAAAATTAAATATAATTAAATATTAGTTTATGATAAATCTAAAAAATCCAAAATTTGATTGGATACCTTAAGATCCTAAATCGAAGTTTGTAAATATATCTTAAGATTTTACAGAAAATGCAAAGGCCTTAATTAGCTGGTTAGGAAAAAAAATTATATTGAGTTACCTTAATAAGGCTAAGGTTATTTATATAAAAATTTTAAAGAAAAAATAGAAGGGAGGTTTAAGATTAATATAAGAGAATTCAAATAGTAACAAACTTTAACAATTACCATGTATCAGCTATAGAATGGATTGGGCTTAGGGAGAGTAATTACAGCCCATCCAAAAAGGAGCAAGGGTTTAACAGAATTTATTATTTACAATTTCACATCTTTATCATTAACACATTGCTTTGATATTTAAACTTCATTAAAAGAAATTAACGCTAATGACATCAAACTTAATCACAAATATTTTAACCTAATTAATTTCTAACACTTCCATAGATATTCTTTAATTCACATTATAATATTAAAATAACGTGTGTAGTTTTTACCGGTGATAATTTTACTTAAACAATAAAAATATTATAACTATTTTTTTTCAAATATTTAACACAATTATACACTCGATAATTATTATAGATAAAATTATTCATTAAATTGGATTTGATCAATCCTACACTTATTCCACACATTTAATGATACATTGTAAGCTATATACAAAAAAATACATTATAATAATTTTTACATTTTTATTAAATAGTCTTATAATTGTTCAGTCTTACTAAAATTCTGATTCAAACATAAATTTCCAATTTAATTGGTTTCATAATTTTTTTTAAGATTAATTTAATATAAACTCTTTCAATTATCTTTTTCTTTATTACAAATATAAAAACTAAGCATATCTTTAATATAAAAGCAATCATCCAAAATATCCATTGAAAATAAATATTTTGGACATCTAATCTTAAAAAATTATCTTTAAAAAGTAATTCATTAATAGGCCTTAGAATATTTATTTATTTTTTAATTTTGAAAAGTTAGAAAAATAAAAAAAACTAAGAAAAATAATAAAATTCAATTTTTTTTTAATTAACCTAATATCAAAGTTTGACGTTTTTAAATAAAACTAATAATAATTATTCTAATATTCGTTATAATGCATATTTCAACAAATTCTAATTTTTTCTAAAATAATTTTTATAAAATTAATATTTTCATTGAAATTTTAACGGATATACAATTTTAAAATCACTTCACTCAAAACATTATACTTATGACTTGCATAGTTATGTATTATTCATGTTTTGACTATTTCATATAATGATCAACTAACTTTAATGAATGAACCACTAAAATAAATAACTCTATATTATTTTCAATCATTTTAGAGACATCCAAAGTCCTTACTAAACAAACTATAATAAAATCAAAATTCTTAATTAATCAATTTTTTCTGGACATCAAAACAAAACTTTCCTCGTCCTAATACATGACCTTTATAATATGTTAGAGACATTTTTAAATATATTCAACCTAGATTAAAGGCATCTTAATATATTTGAACCAAAAAAACTCACCTAGGACAAAAACTAGTTAACTTGTAACAGTGTCAATATATTTTTTTGTATGAGTTACCTATAAATAAATTAAACTTTTATAAATTACTACATACATAAATCAAATTTGTACATTTTTTTTAGTAATACCATAAATAAAATGAATTTTAGACTTCCTTTTTATGCGAAAAAAAGGTTAAAATATATGATCTATTATGTTTCACTTAATTTAGTAGAAATGAGTTAGATTAAGATGTATAAAAAATTCATTCGAGTGAAACATATAATATCAAATAGTGAAAGAGAATAAAAAAAAATTATTATTAATTTCACATATTCACAAACTGTTAATTTTCATATTACAAGTATAATTTTATTTATGTTTGGATTAGGTTAATTTTTTAAAAACAAGTTCAGAACACGTGATACTTTATTTTAAACGATTAGATTCTTAAAATAAAAATTTAGAAAAAAAAATATTTTTTATTGTTTTGTGTTTTTGTGATCATGTTTTTGTTTTATTTTATTGACGCTCCTCATATATTCTTGTAAAAATTGGAGAAATATTTTTTTTTTCATTTTTTATTATTTTGTTAGTAAATTTTTATCATTATATTGACATTCTCTTATCATAAAAAAGATTAAATTTTTCAACCACAATAATCATACAAAATATCAAACAAAATCATAATTAAAAAACAAGTAAAATTTTAAATTAATATACTTTTTGTACATAATTAAACACAATATAATTGTCATTGATTGAATTATAATAATAATAATAAGAATAACACATTACAATATTTTGAAAAGGTATTCTTAAGAATAATTATTATAATAAACTTAAACCTTTTTACCACATTTTTTTTATTTTTACATAATAAGTATTAAATATATTTTATATTCTTAATATATTGAATTAATTTATTTTTATTTAATACGGTTTTTTTTTATAAAGTAACAGAACAATTTGTATGAGGATTTATTGAAGAATTATTATAACTAAAAAGGATAAATCAAGAAGGTAATGTAACAATGATGTTCCCGTCCGAGGTGGCATACTTGCTGGAGCAGGATAACCCAAACCGGAACAGAAACAGAAACAGAAGCAGAAGCGAAGATGGGTGGTTCCATTTTCACTCACTTCCTCCTTCTCCCCTCTTCTTCTTCTCCCTCTCTTTCCACTATCTTCCCCTTCAAATTTCCCACCAAACCCATTAATGAATCTGTTCCTTTCACCCTTATCTGCAACCAATTCCCTTGCAAACTCACTACTTCGCGGCCTTCCCAATTCTCACTTCCTCGCCGATACTCATCTTCTGTAAAGTAATTTCATTTCCCATCTCTCTTTAATTTTCCACCATTTTTGCCTCTTGGTTGAAAAATATTAGAGCTTGAGCGTCGTGGGTCAATGGGGTGCTTCATTTGGCTCTTTATTCAGTGCTTCATTTAGATATTGTCAGTGTTAGTGTTCAATGTTATTTAAGAGAGTACTGAATTGGGTAACTGTGTAATTGGCGACTGCTAAGTTTCTTTTTTCCAACTTCTAGTGTGATACATATTTGTATTCAAGACATTCAGTTTTCTTACCCTCTTAGAGGCTCTGTTTCTTTAATGGTTCGGTATGGTATATTGTTAATTTGGAGCACTATTTACAGAAAGATAAAAGCTTCGGAAATTCAGCAAACAGGATCCATACGGCATGGAGACAACCTTGATGCAATGAAGGGCAGGATTGTGCTGCAGGTTGTTTAGCTTTTGCGTGTTTTACAACAAAATTAAGTATTTTATTATTATCACTAGTGATACACTGAATCTTGTGTTCCATTTTTCCACTGAATAATATGTCCATCTCACTCTTTCTTAAAGTCCTAATTGATGCATTGATTTCTCTTCCATGTAGCTGTTGCCTAACGCTTCATTCTAAATACCATTATCAGTTTAATCATTAAGCATTCTCATTATTCGTGTCTTTTATTCACACCTTAAGTTCTGGATACTAATTTTTCCTTCCATCGTGGACGAAGACAGAAGTTTCAAAGGAAAATGCCAACGGAATTCCTTACTACCCTTTTCAGCAAACAATCTATGAGTAATTCCCTATTCTCTGTTATTAATTTTCTTATTCGTAACACGAGTGAATTGGTGCTATGTATTTTATAGAAAAATGGCATGTTTTGTTATGGTAGAAAGTATATGGTTTTGCTGATATCAAATTATCTTGCATGCCTTGGTTATGTAGAAACTGGCTGATGATCTGTCGCTATCATGTTCAAATTTTGACAAATGCTCCACCAATATGCCAAGATCAAGAAAACATAAAAGAAAATGATCATGGGGTTTGTTGGGATGAACTACAGGATAAACTATATCATGTCAGCTATGTATTTAGATTTACAAAAATTCATAGGTTGATTACATAACTGTATATAATGTAGTGATATGGATATACCTGTTTGCTAGTTGAGAAGATCCCCATCTGTGTCTGACCATGTTCTACTAATGGACTTGGTTTAATCTATGTTATTTAACTTATATGAAGTATTTACTGACCTTTTTTTGTGTAATTTGATACCCCCTATACTTTTCTTTTATTTATTTATTTTTTGGTAATGAATGTTTCAATTTTTTGTTCTTATAGTTGACAGTCAAGCTGCTAAATGTGTCAACCATGGGTGACCCTCTTAATTTGCAGGGAACCAAATGACCTGTGCCCATTTCTTGTTCTCTTTCCTTTTTCCTTTCCCACCAATTAAAAGAATAACACTTCTCCAAGAAGAAAAAAATTAACAACTTGGAAGTAAAATATTATTTTGTCACATGTCATTTTTTACTTGGATAGACAGAAAGAGGACAAGTAATTTCAATTCAATTTTCTGTTCAACAAACTGTATTGGATTGGGTTGGAGAGTTAAATAGGTCAACCAAGATAAATGGCCATAACAATTAATAAATATTTTAAAAGACCATGAAAGTACAAATTCCTCTTCCCTAGGATAAAGTGTAAACAAGAGTTTGGATTTAAATTAAGAAGAAAATAATTGAGTAAGTCAAAAAAGTAAATTTAGACTACCTGGTTAAACAGGCTAAGATACTCTGTATAATTGACCTAGTTAACTGCTATAAAAATTTTTGTTGTGTAAGAGAGCCAACCCACTTCGAATGGCCTGTCTTAAGGGTGGCGGGTAATAATTAATCTGTCTTTAAGAAGGGTACAAACTACAATGGGCCAAACAATTGGAATGGATTCAACTCAATTTGACAGCTCTGGGTGGCAAAAAGAATTGTGATATTTCCATTAAATTCAACTGTATTGATTATTGTTAATATTCAAATTGCTGAAGTTGATTGCGTAAAATCAATGGAAAATTTGTGTACCTTGTTAATTCTTAAGCATTATGTTAAACTTGGTTCAAACATTTGGGCAAATGTCAGCTAATTCCGAATCTTCAAATTTTGTTTTAAAATAGCAATAGTCATTTGAGACATTGCCCTTTTTAATTTTGTCTTGCTGGATTTTCAGTGAATGACTTTACTACCAAAGATCTTGAAGATGGGGGAATATCATCCAAATGGGTTTCAGCTTTCTTGTTTGGACAAACTATATCAGTGATTTCCCCTGATGTTTCATATGCAAGCGGCTCAGCAAGGATAAATGAGATATATGAGGTTGGAGAGTTGTTTGATTTAAGCATTCAACTAATATACTTGCTATTGCTATTGAGTTTGCTAGGGACTGGCACATTTTTTGTGATTCGCCAAGTTCTTGTCCGCAGAGAACTCGACCTATCTGCCAAAGAGTTGCAGGTAAGAGCCTGTGCATCTTCCTTCCTTTTGGTCCTTTAGATTATTAGACGTTTTTCTTGAGCATGATATATGGTTTTAACCTCAAAATAAATTAGACCCTGAATTTTATGTTAGCTGTATGAGGTTTTTTTCTCTGGTTTGGTACCTTAATAAAGATTATACACAAGTACAAACCTCTTGGAACTAGTTGTTTTATGATTCGTTGTCCTTACTCATTTTCTTCCCTTGTCTCAGGAGCAAGTAAGAAGTGGTGATGCCGGTGCAACTGAGCTTTTTGAACTTGGCGCTGTGATGCTGCGCAGGAAATTTTACCCTGCTGCTACCAAGTACTTGCTTCAAGCAATTGAGAAGTGGGATGGGGATAATCCAGATCTTGCCCAGGTTAGAGGGCTTGTTTCATTGCTAACAAAGTAAATTATAAAGGGGTTTTTTTGAAGTGACTCTAATAATAGGAGAATTATAGCATCTTTGTGGTGTTGATTTCTAGTTAATACAATTCTATCACTGTTGGGCTATTCTAATAAAGGAATATTAGTAAGACATTTTTTAATACATTTTTTTAAATACATTCTTTATCATTGACTAAAATTTAGTAAAATAACAATAATTATATAATTTTTACTCTTTATTTATGTTTTTTTAGTTTAGGAAAGAAAAGAAAAAGAGTAAAAAAATAAAATGATTTTTTAAGTTATTTATTTAAAGAGAAAATGAAAGGAAAGAAAGGAATTTTATTTTCTTGTTTGATCGTATAAAAAGTAGAAGGAAAGAAAAAAATAGATATACACATAAAATATCCCTATAAAAGAAAGAAGTGTATACAAATAAGGATAGTTTGGTATTTTACATTTACACAAACAGTTTTAAGCTCTTTTCCTTCCAAAACCGAGAGTGGGACCGATCTACTTTTATACAAATGGTAGTGGGACTGATCTACTTTTTGGCTTCTCTTTCCTCTGTATTGCTCTATCAAATGGAAGAATGATTCATTTTGAATTTTTTTTTTTCTTTCCGTTCTGATCTTTTCTACTTACTTTCATTCCAGACTGACGCATAATTAGTCTCCATTCATGATTACGTAGTTTTTAATAAATTTTTATTAACAATAAAGAGTGTGTTGCAAGTACTTCTTATTCTAAGATGACTTGGTAACAACTTTGGTAATGATCACATCATCAAATCCATCAATAGGTTTACAACGCTCTTGGTGTGAGCTATGTCCGCGACGGGAAAGTTGACAAAGGAATTGCTCAGTTTGAGACAGCTGTCAAGCTTCAACCAGGCTATGTCACAGCTTGGAACAATCTTGGTGATGCCTATGACAGTAAAAAAGACTACAAGTCTGCTCTGAAGGCATTTGAAGAAGTCCTATTGTTTGATCCTAACAACAAGGTTGCCCGGCCTAGGAGAGATTCTTTGAAGCAACTTGTTGAAGCAACCAAAGGAGTTCCTGTCGTCAAATCAACCGAGAAGAAATGAGTGCCACTGTATCAACTCAAACTATGAACATGACATAGTTAAATACATAGTTTTCAATAACTTGGTTGAGTTGGAAGGAATTTTGGATCTATTGGTGTAGTTACTACTTACTGGCTGAGGCATACTAGTAAATGTAGTTGAAAGTGCTCAATTCTCTAATGGGTTACCAAAGCTTTGCTCTGGTGCTGATGCTGTATTCACGTGAGAAAATTCGTCTTTTTTTTTCTTTTTTTCTTTTTATAAATAGTTATTTTCGTCCCTTGTTAAAGTGATTCCTTTCATCATTTTGTCATTTCGTCATTGCTTATATCATGTTTTTGAATCAGTGACGGCGGTGCTCTGGACATGGGCCTCCACTTTATCCTTCAAGCACTAAAAGTCTAGAATGTGGTTATATTAACAAAAATAAAAGAGTTTAATTTCTTAGTGGAAGAAACTATACTGTTAAGCAAATGAAAATTATAATAAATATGATTTTTAAAATAATTATTATAAAAATTATAAATTTATTATACATAATAAATTATAATTGAATGAGAGCATAACAATCATCCATGTATAAACTGTTTTTTCAAAATAAAAAAGAAAAAATATTTCTTTAACAGGTGTTTGATGTTAGTGGAACTTTATCCACAAAAAATAGATTAATACTAAAACTTAAATAATTAACAAAAAATAATATATTCACTTTTGCGTCATTGTCCTTCCCATTAGAATAAATAAATAAATAAATAAAAGAAAGGAGAATTAGAAACACATTCTTTAATATATTTTTGTATTAGTTGATATTTGTTGAAAATTATATATTAATAAAAAAAATTATTAAATATGATGTGAGATTCATAATTTTATAAATTTTAATAAAATTTAACTAATAAAAATGTGTTTCTAACTTTTTCATTAACAAATACAATTATATTTCCTTCATGTTGTAGAGATTTTTTATTTACACTAGGTCTTGTAAAAATATATATATTTTTCTGTTGATAGATATTTTAAAAATGAGGTTTCGTTGCAATTTACAAAAAATTTGTTAAAGAAAAACTAAACACTATTTTTATATGATAAGGTTAAAATTCAATAGAAGAGGATTTATTCTCACTTCTCACCTCATCTCAACAGTTCCAGCACTTCTCTACCTCATTCTTCGATTCCTATCTCTATCTTCCCTCATTCTGATAAAATAATTGGATATTGGCTTTTGTGAATCAAGACACGCGTATGCCTCAGTTTATCATTGTTTACACAATAATGGAGATGAACAGACTTTAACATGCTTGAAGAAGACAAAAATATATCTTTCACAAAGTGGCAACTTCCCATTAGGTGAAACAACAGATTCAATGAATAATGTCCAAATATTAATGGTACCAATTTTTTCTTTTCAAAAAACTAGTTTTAGGAACACTCGTTTTTAGTCATTAATAATGTCATAATATTATTTTTAATGGTAATATGACTAAGGAAATATTGATTTGATACCATCAACTAGTTTCAATTAGTAGCGATGTAAACATGCAAACTTCTCGTTATTGGAGGATTTGGATCTCAGTTAGTGGAGAGAAATTTTAGAGGAGAGAAGTGAGGGACTCACACAAGGCACAAGCTATGCTTCTCTTTATTTTTATTCATTCTATTTCTCATAAAAAAAACAATGGACCAATTCAAAAAATAGCATTACCAAATCAGAAATTTTCTAAAACTAGAAAAGTATGACAAAGTAATTTGTGTAAAGGACTACTCTATGTTGCAGATGTTAAGCCATCACATACGATTGTAATGAAACAAACCTTATTTACATATTTGGCTTATCGATTTAGGTTCCAAACTGTGATCGGAATACTGAGTTGCTCTTTTTAAGTGTCTGCATGCAACGAAAATAATGCAGGGGTGGATAAATATGACAAGCAAGTCAAGTTGTATTTCCAATCGATAGATTAGTATGGCTTTTAACCTAGAGTTGCAAGGTGGAAAATAGTCATGGTCACAGTCATAGTTAGCATGCTCGTTTGGATAAACAATTTAAGTAAATATTTATTAAATAAGTATTCATCTTATAAATACTTTTATATAAATTATTTTTATGATAAAAATAAAATTAAACTATTTTCATATAAATTATAAGTTATTTTTTTTATAAATTACCCTAAAGAGTTTATTAAAATAAATTAAAACTCATATATAAACATATTATGTTATTTTTATAAGTTTTTTCACACACTTATATAAGTATTCGTTTCATAAAATAAAATAAATTCTTCTAAGTACAATCTTAGTCCGGTGAGAATTTTACATGATTTCGTCTTTAATTAAATATCAAACGAGATTTTAGAAAGTCATATGAAATTTATAATTAAATATACAATATAAACTATTAATTTTAATCTATTTCATTTCTCTCAGTAATTAAGAATTTTAAACTTATATAAATTTTTTAAATAATCATATTATTAATATAAAATATTTATTGATT
Source organism: Pachyrhizus erosus (assembly GCA_026544285.1). Classification (NCBI taxonomy): domain Eukaryota; kingdom Viridiplantae; phylum Streptophyta; class Magnoliopsida; order Fabales; family Fabaceae; genus Pachyrhizus; species Pachyrhizus erosus. The sequence continues at coordinate 4,922 of JAMLFT010003404.1, read as the reverse complement.
TTTGTTAATGATTAACTTATCACTTTTAATGATATATTTTTTTTTATTAATAAAACTCAATTATGAGAGATTGTTTCAACTTTCAAATATATATTAAAAGAGAGAAACTGAATTAATAACATTAATATGATATAACACCATTAATAAATAATTTTATTTCTTAAATATATGATGAAGATTTTAATATTGATTAGTCCTTGACTCTTTTGATAATTATTTTATTTTTTTACGTTTCTAATTAGTTGGTTGGACGAACGAGGAGGTAACGTAGATATGAGTTTTTTTTTTTTTTTTTTTTTTTTTTTTTTGTAGATGAAAAGGAGGAAGAAAGCCAGATTTGTAGGGAGCTAGGTTCCTGGGAAGCTCACTTGAGTTGGCTCTACAGGAACCTGCCTTCACCAGCTACCTCATCCATTATTATACTTTACACACGCTTTCAATTTTTAAAGCCAAGTCAAATAATTTTCATACGCATGCATGCATGTTCATTCATCCTAGTGTGGTGGGACCCTCCCTCTCATCTTAACTCTTTTGGCTTCTTTTCATCATCATCCATCAATACCCATCAACGACTCTGATTAATGGATGCAGAAACAAGACGATAAGACCTGCCCCCACCTCCACTGTGGGCCCCACACATCATTGACCCACAAAATGGACGGTAGTAACTGTAGGGTTGACCAAATATGCTTCTGCTGTGTTTCAACAGGAAGAAACAGAGTTTAGCTTCTTCTTAACTGAGATATTAATTAATTGCTTATATAAGCATTCATTTCGCTTCCCATTTTCCCTCCCTCATCACAATTTTTTTTTTCTTTTTCTTTTCCTCTCAAGTGGACCATTCACCTTGTTTGAGCGTCCGTTGAGCTTTGAATCCGTCACTGTAAGTTCTTTATTATTTGGATTTCCATGTTGTTGCTACTTCCATCTCTAGGGTTTGGTTCTAGATAGCATGCATCTTTTTTCTGCACCTTTTTCTTTGGGATTTTTTATATTGCTGCCTTGAATCTTTTGATGGGTTTTTCTGAAATGTATCTCTTTTTTACCCTTCCTTTTGTGCAGTCAAAATCTGAATTGGTGTTTAGTTGCTACCGATTTTTATGTGTTGGAAATTAGGGTAATTAATGGTTGAAAAGAACCAAGGGAATGGTTGGAGTATGTAAATATCATGTGCTTCCTTTAAGAGATTTGATGATTGATTATCTTCAAATGGGATCTTGGAGTATGCAGCTTCATATAGAATAACTGAAGCGTTATGGGGTGGCGGTTTTGCTTTCTTCTGATTGTACCATGATTTATATATTTGTTAGAAGGGGAAATTTTGAATTTGGATTTTTGGATCTTAAGATACCTGCAGAGAAAAATAGCTAGCTTGGTCTTGAGAGTTGAGATTACCGTGTAGGTATGACTATATTGAAGGCTTGGCTTTTACACTCTAATTGGCCATATTACCATAAAAAGTTGATTGACTTTGCTAGAGTGATTTTGGTTTCATGAATCTCATACCAATTGTCATTCTGATGGTATGTGATATTCGTATTTGCATGGACACCTATGTCGAATGGTATATATCTTCTAATGGGGATCGTATATATGTTTTCCCACTTCATCATATTAGTTCAGATCCTTTTGGTGATAGCATCTAGGCTGCTTGGTTCTTTATGTAAACAATCTAACACAATATGTCCTTTTCTATTGTTAGCTGTTTACAAAACATTTGATTTACATCACCTGTTGTTTACAGAGGTACCTTTAATTGACAGGGATTTTGATTTCTCGGAGTTTAAAATGGATCCAAAAGGAAGCTTACGTGCTAACAACTGCACAAGGTCCTCTTCCATAACCTCACCTGGAAATGGATTACAAACAGATTTGTCCTCAGATCCTCCCTCTTTCTATGCGATCAGGATTGAATCACCATTCAAAGAATTCAACCCACCCTCTCCTCCAGCCCAATCTTTATTTCCAGGTGAACCTAACACAGATATTGAAATCCCTGACCAAGAAAATTATCAACTGAGTGACTCATTACACACCAGTAAACTCCAAGATTGGAATCCAAGTGTGATGTTGAATAACCTTTCTTTCCTCGAAGAAAAGATTCATCAGCTGCGGGATCTAGTGCATTTAATTGTTAATAAAAAGTGTCAACCCTTTGCACAACCTCATGAACTAGTGACTCAGGAACAGCAGCTCGTCACAGCTGATCTTACATCAATTATTGTTCAATTGATCTCTACTGCTGGTAGTCTTCTCCCCTTTGTTAGGCACACCCTGACAAACACAAATCCCTTAGTTGGCCAGCTTGACCAGCTTCATGGGATTAATATCCCTTTTGGATCAGACCCAAGTAGTGGTATTAGGCCACAAAATAATAGTGGAAATAAGCTATTTGATCAGTCCACCCAGAATGATCGACCAAATAATTCTGAAATGGAGCAAAACTACAACATGGAAGAACATGAACCAAAAGATGAAGAAGATGTGGATGAGGGAGAGAATCTTCCACCCGGTTCCTACGAGATTCTACAATTAGAGAAAGAAGAAATTCTTGCCCCTCACACACATTTCTGTACAATATGTGGGAAAGGATTCAAGAGAGATGCAAATCTCCGAATGCACATGCGTGGCCATGGTGATGAGTACAAAACTCCTGCAGCTCTTGCAAAACCACACATAGAAACCGGGTCTGAACCAAAGCTTATCAAGAGGTATTCCTGTCCCTATGCCGGCTGCAAGCGTAACAAGGATCACAAGAAATTCCAGCCACTGAAGACCATTTTGTGTGTCAAAAACCACTACAAGAGAACACACTGTGACAAGAGCTACACTTGCAGCAGATGCAACACCAAGAAGTTTTCAGTCATGGCAGACCTTAAAACTCATGAAAAACACTGTGGTAAAGATAAATGGCTTTGTTCATGTGGCACAACATTTTCAAGGAAAGACAAGCTTTTTGGACACATTGCTCTTTTCCAAGGCCATACACCAGCTATTCCTTTGGATGACACCAAAACAGTGGCTGAACCACCTGATCTCCAGAACAGAGAAAACAGCAATAATGTAGGAAGTATGAACTTCTGTTTTGGATCAAATCCTTCAAGTGAAAATGTAGTTCAAAACATGATGGATATGAAAGGTAATATTGATGATCCTATGAATTATTTCTCATCGCTGAACTTCGAAGGCTATAACTTTGGAGCGTTTAATGAATTCTCCCAAACTCCATTTGAAGATTCAGAAGGTTCTTTCTCTTTTCTCATGTCAGGATCCTTTAATTATGCTCCTAAATTTGGTGGCGATGAAAGTTCTGACAATCTGCAGTGACAAACTATAATAATGTTATTCTACATAATGTCTCTGTTTTCTTTACTCCCATGTTAACTAATAATCCTTTTGTTTTTGTCAAATTTGTAAAGTCAGGTAATATCATGTACTCCCCATTTCTTTATATTGAAAGAAAAGCTTTATGTTCCTATTTTTTAATTTATTTATAATTATAAAATATCATATTTTTTATTGTACATGAAATGTTTTCAAATATATATTCAAAAATAAAGTAAAAAATGTGTCATAACAAAGCTTTATTTATAATCATTAGTATAACTAAAAATATATTTTCTTAAATCAAAGAGACTTTGTTTTTCTTAAATCAAATATCATCTTGAGTCCTAAATATCTAGTTTGAGTAAAATTGTCTGCAGTAAATAATAGTATTGGTTTCAGAAGATGAAGTGTCTAACGTATTTTTTGTCCGATGAACTAATTGAATTGTTGTGAATTGAAAGAGGTGGGCATTCCTTAGAAGAGGGGATTTGCTATTGAGTTCTACTATTCGGAATAACAAAAATATATTACAGCAAGTTTTGAAGAAATTGCTAATCTTATCAAAATTCGCTCTGAGGACACAGATCGGTTCAGATTTCAGAAAGACAATGTTGTTTTAGAGAAAATGAAAAAGAATAATGCATTTTTTTAAAGTAAAGAAAATATAACAAGATTATCTTGGAAATAAAAAAAAAATATCTAAAGGTTATGAAAGATAGTTGGTTTAAATATGTTTTTAATCTTTTAAATTTAAAGTTATTTTTTGTGTCTAAATTTAAAATTGTATTTTTTAGTCCACTAAATTTGTAAAATATTTTTTTTAATCTTTTCATTATTATGTGATGATTTAAATATATAATTTGTGATGGTTTTTAATTATAAAAAAATTAAAAAAATATTTTATAAATTTGATGGACTAAAAATATATATTTTAATTTGAGAAATTAAAAAAGACATATTTTTACATGTAAAAAATCAAAAACATATTTAAATTTATTTCTATTTATGATTTTTACAAAAAAAAAGAGACTCTTTTTTTAATAGATAAGTATTAGTTATTAATTTTTATACAATTTATCACATATACTTTTATTATTATGTAAATTTAATGTGAGCTTACTATGTATAGAATGAGTACAAATATATTTATATTTTTTTTTATGTAAGATTCACTTAAAGAATTTTTAACTGTTGATCAAAATTTTCAATTTATAATAGTCATTGATTTGAATTAATTTGATATTGAAGAATTTAATGATTCATATTAATATTTTTTATTATGTAATTTATGTATAAATAGATATATTAAAATAAATATATGAAAAGTTTATTTGATAAATTTATATATTTTAAAGATATGTAATTTTTATTTTTTTTATGTGTTTGTTTAAACTGTTTATTTTTAAAATAAACAAATTTTTTAATAAATAAATTTTATTTGTTTCTTAAATAATCAATTATTTTAAAAAAATATTTTTAATCAATATTTATTTTAAATTTAAACAACTGACTCATGATTATGCTTATAATTTTTATCTTTTAAATATTTATTAAATATAATAAAAAAAAATTTTAAAAAAATTGTAAGGAAAAAT
>JAMLFT010003403.1:0-22177 GCA_026544285.1 Pachyrhizus erosus | reverse complement strand
AATTATCATATAAAAAATTATTTTAAAATAAATATTATTTTAATTTTTTAATATAATATTAATTTCTTTTTAATTATACTTTAATATATATTTTTAATATTATTATCATCTTATATCATATTTAAAAAATCAATTAAGACTAGTAAGATCGAAATTAATTTCATAAAATTATTATTTTCTTTGATTTGTTAAATGAGTTTTTTTATATGAATGAAATAATTTATAATGATTGTTATAGCGGGATGAAGGAAGTATTGAAAACAAGAAAAAAAATAACATTTTATGTGTAATTAATAGACAACAAACAATTTTTTTTTATAAAAAATTATTTTAATTTATGGTTTTATAAAAAATATCTAAAAATAACTGATTTTTTTAATATGATGTTAAACCGTTTATTTTAGTTTTGTTCTCTAATAAATATTGTTGTCTTAAAATGCTTAATGATATATTTATTGAAATTAAAAAAATAAATATATTTTAAAAACTTATCCTATAATAAATATTATTTTTTAATATTTATTTTTCTTAATTTGTGTAAAAACATTAAATTATAATCATTTTAGAATAGAGAGAATAAAAGATATAATTTTTATTTAATAAGTGTTTATATTAATTATTATTTTCCTATAAAAAATACTACTTAGTATTTATTGTATTGATGTGTATGATTTTTGTTGCAGATATATGGGAGAAAAAACTCCTTGTATTTTAAAAGATTAATTTTTAATTTTCAATCTTTCAGTCAAAGAATATATTGAGTTCAACAATAAAATAAAATAAAGAAAAATTATGAAATTGTATGTTTATACATTCTTCCTTTCTGAATATAAGATAATGATAATTAATTTATACGTATTAAAAAAGTTAATTAATAATATTAAATTTGTCTATAATTTGGAATTCAGAAAGTCATTGATAGTAATTATAAATACACGTTAATTTTTTTAAAAGTAATGATTCATTTTAAATTTAATAATTTTTTAATATTCAGTGCATGACAATCTTTATACCTTTAAAGATGATTGAAATTCGCATTCATTAATGCTTAAGTTGTATAAGTATGCTAAATAATTTAATTGCAATATACATTAAAAAAGTTTAACAGGTAAAATTTCAATATATGATAATATTTATTCTTTCCAATTTGTTTTTCAGTTTTTTTACGTTCATTTTCTTCTTTGACTATTATTCTCGACTATTAAAGAATTTAACTTCATAGCATGATAACAAAATATATAAATTTTTAATTTATTTTATTTTAATTTCAATATTATAATCTTGTTACAAGATATCTAAATTAAGTTCTTTAAAATCAAATAATTATCAAATATACATCCCGTGCATCGCACGGTCACTAAGCTACTAAAAATGAAGTTGAAGGAACCATAACCAAAATGACAAAAAGTGCAGCAAAAATATAAACAGAAGAAAATGTATCATTAAAGGTATGCGTATGAAAATCAAGAGTGAAGAATCACAAATAGCTGATGTGATAATTAAATACTGTATAAAGTTACTAACACGTCTTTATCTCATTATTTGAAGTAGAAATTATATATTATAATATATAATAAAATAAAAAAATTAGTCAAAAGCAATGAATGGTGTGAAGTTGGAAAACCAATTTCTAACTCGCATGCTATAAGTTATACATAATTGTAAAACCATAAAGCTCCCAGCCATCCATATTTTGTTTTCAGTTTTTTGACATAAATTATTAATTAACACAACATAGGCCTTTTAAGTTCTTGCAATAAATTTTTGGTGCTACAAAGAAATGCATTGTATAAAAGCCGAATTTCCAAAGCAGGAGAATGGAGGATAATATTTATTTATCGTGAAATGCATGCAGTTTTACATCTCTCCAAGTGTAACTTAATAATCTAAAATCAAACTGCGATCCTATCATGTTACATACAAAATGTAAACAAGTTTGTATTTACATGCTCAGCGGTGGACCTTGAGCTTCGCTCAATTAAAACACGCAAATGTAGCAGCCATAAACACTAGAGATATACACACAACAAATAGCTGAAACTGACAGGAACTTCTTTCAAAATATAGAAGACCTGAATGAAACTGAATCTCCAGGAATAAATAAAGGCAAAAAAAAAATCTGCTATTGTATTCCCACACTATTTGCATCAGGTATCCTCCATGCAAAAGAAGAAACATATCCAACCACGAGCAGCAAAATCTTGTGTACAACTCACGTGATCAACATATCTTGCATTAAGTGATATCCAATTGGATTTCTCTGGCAAGATGAAAAAGATAGCTTTTTGCAAGTCATAAATATGGGCTTCACTAAGTCTACTCCTTCAATATAATAAAACAAGAATGGTAGCTATGAGACAACAGAGAGCTGCTTCTGTTGTCTTGGCATCATAACAGCCAATTGCAGCTCCCCTAGCTGGCATAACTTCACTGGATCTTTGAATATTGTGATCCTTCCAACATTATTTCCCATTATTGCGACAAATGCAATGCTAAATGATTCGCCTCTTTCATTTGCAAACTGCCACTCTCTTGTTGATATGTTGAACCAGTCTTTTCTTGGAGATCTGGTTGCTTTAACTTCTATGAACTCTTTATTGTTATCCTCCTCAATGACTAAATCATATGGAAGTCCAGTTTCATTATCTTTATTCACCCACCTTACTGCAGTCTTGCCAACTTTATCAACAAAGTATTTGCATGCAAGAAATTCACCTAATCTGCCAGTTTCCTTTGCTTGTGCAGCATCAAATGTACCAGTTTGCAGTCGATCTCTCTTGCCAAAAGCTGGTGAACTAAAATGAGCTTCATCCAGAGATTCATCCAAACTAACATGATCAGAATCAGCATGGATACTAAAAGCAGTGGGATCAAAATCATGGCAAGATTGATCCTCAAAGTTTTCATTTTCATGCAACACTAGTGCCACTGAACTTGCTGTAGGATCTTCTTTAATGGTCCAGTTAACAGTAACAGATCCTTGTTCAGCACAAACTGGTGGAGAAATTATACTAGCAGAGTTGTCATCCTTTTTCATTTCAGAAAGGCTGCTAATCTGTGCAGGTTTGGTCTTGAAACCATTGGCCCGGGCATAACTGAAATCTGGTGCAGTTTTCCAACCAGCAGGTGGCCAGTTGGGGCATACTCCAGTCTTCCTTCTTGGAAAGATCTGGTCATTCGCTGACGGGACATGATCTGAAGGGTTCAACTTATCAGCCTCTACAAGTGAAGACACGGAAGATAATGTCCAAACAGGTTCTTCATCCGGAAGTTTTGGTACTTTTTGGCTATTCAAAATGAAAAATTCTATTTGCTCCTCAGAGGAACCAGACTCTGCCATAGTTGTTATCATATGAAGGAAATTTGCCAAGTGCAATTCAGAAGTCCCATCTAATAACAGAATAGAAAGCTCCATAAACAAGGAATGGTAATCTGATTCTTTAACGGTGTACAAAATGTTTCCCTGTAACAAACAACATACATACAAACACATAATATAAATACAGGCTCAGAAGAGAAACGTTATTGCAACAAAAGTTGTGACTTGCAACAGATAACTAAACAATAATGTATGCTTGTGCTTCAGATAGAACAATTGCATGAACTGTGCAAAGAAAGAAATCATCAATGCTCTCTACCATACTTTAATGGTGCAGCACTGATATCCTAAAAATATCTTGAATTACTGATAATGAATTGAGAATCGAACTGTACACAGGAAGTGTGATGCAAAAAAAATCCAAAAGAGGATGGAACTTTTCAGATTTTGAGTATTAAAGATAATTAAAAGTTTGAGGAAAATCTGTTTCACATTCAAGCCTTTCATTTAACCAGAAGTTTGATTCAAGCTTGTAATTCAAATCACTGCTCAAGGTGAATAAAAAAATGGTCTTTCAAACTAAAATTTGCATGCCTCAATATTCTCTTTGAATCCAAATGAACATTTCCATCAGGTTTGATTCAGTTTCTACCAAGAACATATGTCCAAATAAAGGACGCAGCATTTAGATAAAACATTTAAGAATTTCAACATACCTGCAAAAGACAACTACATTGAACTCGCTTTTTGGATACACTGCCACAGGTCTTTATAACATTCCTGTAGAACAGCTTCTCAACAACAATGACTTTCAGATGGTTGAAGATATCAAAACCAGACTGCTTGAGTTGATCATATTTATCAATATGAAATTTATGAATGTAGCGCTGAGCATATGGCAGAGTCCAGTTTACCAATGAGTTTTTCGAGCTACAATCAGCAAGACCATAATATATTGGTTCCCGAGTTACCAACTGCACAAAGTCAAATGCATTAATATAAATTCAAAATTATACCAATCACAGTTTTAAATAGATTATATACATATTACAGAAGACAACTGAATATTCTTAGAATTTGAGTTTTGAGCCTAATTCAATCCTACAAAGCCAACTTGTAAGGAGAGAGTTGTTCCTTACTTACATACTTTAATTTGACCAAATCACTTGGTCTAAGAGGAATCTCCAACAAATATTAACTTCAAGAACAAGGGGACAATTTCAAAAATTTTTCTAGTGTATGAAAATAAATCTACCTATATACTCATAATAATCTTTTTAACATCGCCCATTGATTGGGGCTCACTCTAGAGGGTAAAATGCAGAGTGATATGGCCAAATTAATTGGGAAATCAATGGTTGAAGTTGTGATAAACAGCATGCCTATGTATAACAAACTATGAAGTGCAGGACCAAATCCCCACTGTTATGTGCACCAGTGTAAAACCAATACAGTACAAATATATATATATATATATATATATACGAACAAATTACATAAACACCTCCTGAGGTTTTTTCAAATTACACATAATACTCCTCCTATTTTAAGGTTTACACTAACCTTCCTTGTAAGAGATGTTAGTGTTAAACATTAACGGAGTTAGTGTAGGAATAGAAAAAATAGTAATATTAAGTGTAATTCATGTAAAACACTGGAGTTTGCTCTCTCCCTCTCTCTCTCTATATATAACCCTTCTCAATTGAAACCTACACCCAACACTCTGGAAATGGAGATGGAAACAAACTGTTAAATGCTAGAAGTGCTTTATGTATTTCTTTTGTCTTAACCTTTGTACAGACTGGTAACCTGTTTTTTTTTCCAGCCTGGCTCTCTGCTTCTTCACTGTATTTGAGAGTATGCCAGACTGCATACTACAGTATCTGCTAGTGCTGCTACCTACTGTAATAGCTATTTTGAATATGTATATACAAGCATGGAGCTGAGTGCTTTTCACTCAAGCTAATATAGAAAATAAGTTGTTTAACTTGGTATCAGAGCAGCTATGATTTTGCTTTGTAGTTAGCCGCAGACTATTGCCGACTGCCGTTGTCCACCGATGACCATTTGTAAAGCTGAGTCCAAGGGTAGAATCGCCTCGTCAAGCACAACCCACCCAAACCAGCACTTGGCTGAATCGCTGCCTGACACACTCTCACACACCGTCTCTATCCTTTGCCTAGTCAAGCGCATGTACTCCACGCTCCGGCCAAACAACGTTAGAACGCCTTCCTAATACCATTGTCATACTCGTCCAAGTTTCCTCAACCTGTTAAGGACTTGTTTGGCTTCTTTTTTTATGCATTTGGTTGGTGGGTTCTTGTCCTCTTATTCACTCACCTGTTTGGCCAAGCTTCTCCTTGCATTCTTTGAGCTCTGTGTATGACAACTACTGGTTCAACAAGTTTTGGTGTCTCAGGATCGATTCTCACCATCTTTGGAACTCCCACCATTACCACAAAGAGACTTAATAGCAAAAACTATCTTTCATGGTCAGCCTCTGTGAAACTGTGGTTCCTTGGTCAAGGTATCAAGATCATCTAGAGAAAGAAGCTAGCAAGATACCGAGTGAAATAAGGACTCAATGGCAGCAACTTGACTTCCAGTTGTGTGCATGCTATGGTAGTCAGTTGAACCTAGAATTCTAGGGACACTTAGAACCTTCAAAACTTGCGTTTTCTGGAAGAAAACTCAAAATATCTTTGTCAATGATATTCAACGGCTATATGATTTAGCCAACAAATTGATTTCTCTCAAACAGACTAATCATGACATGATCTCACATGTGGCTCAAGTTCAAGTTGTCGTAGAAGAACTAAAAATGTTTCTTGAAGTTGATTCCTTGGAGGAGATAAAACAAAAGCTGGATAGACTATATATGGTTTTGACTATGCAAACTTTGCACTCAGATTTTGATCATATCCGAGATCAAATTTTAATTGGTCATGAAATCCCTTCCACGGATGGCCTAGTCACTAGGCTTCTACATGTTCCTTCTATAGTGAGAAATGAAGGTACTGTTGAAACCTCTACAATGGTGACCACTCATGGAAGAGGAGGTCGTCGTCATGAAGAAAAACATGGTTATAGAGGTGAATGTCCTCAATGTACATATTGCAAGAGAATAGGTCACACACAAGATACTTGTTACTCCTTGCATGGTTTTCCTGATAAGACAACACATGGAATTAAATCAGGACAATCCACACCTCAATTTTTTGACAAAGAGTATCAAGAATACTTGAAATTGAAGTCCAACAATCAAGCTTCATCCTCAATGCCAAGTATCTCAACAGCCAGTATTTCTCAATCAGTATAAAGTCAAAGTCCTAAGATAGTTAACTTAGGTGTTTCTAATCATATTTCTGATAGTAACTCCCTATTCTCATCTATTTCTCTACCCAAGTTTCTTCATTTGGTTACTTTAGCCAATGGCTCCAAGATTTCATCTCAAGGAGTTGGTCAAGTCTTTATTTCTTCTTCATTAAATTTTAATTCAGTTTTGTACATTCCTAATTATCCCTATAACCTGATATCTTTAAGCCAATTGACTCGTTCCTTGAATCACTTAGTCACCTTTAATGTTGATTCCTTTATCATACAGGAATGTGATACAGGACGTCTGATTGGCGTAGGACATGAATCACGAGAGTTGTACTATTTGGAAACCAGCCTTACTGCGTCTTGATTTGCTACCTCATTTTCTAAACTTTTGCATAATCGTTTAGGTCACCCTAGTTTGACAAAGTTAAAGATGATGACCCCTAGTCTCAAACAACTTCAGATGTTAGATTGTAAATTATGTCAATTAGGCAAACATATTAAATCTTGTTTTCCTAAGCACATTGAAATGAAATGTAACTCAATTTTTTCTACTATTCACTCAGATATTTAGAGACCAAGTCGTGTTACATCTTTTGATTTCAAATTTTTACATTCTTAAATGAATGTTCTCGATTTGAACTTTTTCCTATTTTCATATCTTTCTTCAATGAAATTAAGAACCAATTTGGAAAAACAATCAAAATCCTCATAAGTGATAATACTAAAGAATACTTTTCAAGTGAACTTTCTTCGTTTTTGTCCTCACAAAGTGTTTTACATCAATCCACATGTCCTCACACACCACAACAAAATAAAATAGCTGAAAGGAAGAATTGACATTTAGTGAAAACTACACGCACCTTAATGCTTAGTGGAAATGTTCCAACACATTGGTGTGATGCAATTCTCACTACTTGTTTTTTAATAAATAGATGTCATCTTCATCTCTTGAAAATAAAATTCCCTATTTCATCATTTTTCCCAATGAACTTTTATATCAAATGTCTCCCAAGGTCTTTAGTTGTACATGTTTTGTTCATGATGTTTCTCCAAGTCTTGATAAGCTGTCTCCAAGAGTTATCAAATATGTGTTTATTGAATATTCACATTTACAAAAGGATACAAATGCTATTCTCCAACTACTAAGAGATATTATATGTCTGCAGATGCCACATTCTTTGAAGAAACTCTATTCTTTTTCTCCTGCATGCAAGACCTTAATTCTATACAACAAGTATTCTTCATCCCATCCTCAAGCCCCACAATTTCTCCCACATGTGAAACTCTTCATCGAGACGTTCAACCACACTCTTCAACTGATAGTCTACCTGAGTCACGTTCATCTCCTCTCAATGTATATCAACACATGACACAACTAGCTCGTCCTACAGTGCATGATGATCCTCTTAATTTATATCCTTCTTCGTCAAACATCCCTACCACATGTCCTCCACCATCATCCCTTGATGAAAATTTAGGTTGTCCCATTGCTCTATGAAAAGGTATTCACACCACTCGAAATTCTCACCCTGCTTCTAATTTTGAGTTATCACCGTTTATCTCCTTCATATTTCTCTTTTCTTTCATCTGTCTTCCTTAATCATTCTTAAAAATGTTTATGAAGCACTTAATCATCTTGGATGGCGACAAGCCAAGATTACTGAAATGCAGGCTCTTGAACATAGTGGTGCATGGAACCTAATTTCTCTCCCACCCGGGTAAAAAAAAATTGGTTGTCAACAGGTCTATACTATCAAAGTTGGTCCTAATGGTGAAGTTAATCGTCTTAAAGCTTGTTTGGTAGCCAAAGACTACATGCAAATTTATGGCCTTGATTATGGAGACACCTTCTCTCCAATGGTTAAGATCACTATTGTTCGCATGTTTCTTGCCATGGCTACTATTCGTCGTTGGCCTCTCTATTAGCTTGACATTAAAAATGCCCTTCTTCATGATGAGTTGGAGGAAGAAGTTTATATGGAGCAACCTCTTGGCTCTGTTGCTTAGGGGAGTTTGATCTAGTATGCAAATTTCGCCGCTCACTTTATGGACTTAAACAATCTCCAAGAGTTTGGTTTAGAAAATTTAATCATGTTGTGTAGAGTTCTGGGATGAAACGTAGTGAAGCATATCACTTTGTTTTCTATTGTCACACTTCTCATGAAAATGTGTCTATCTGGTTGTTTATGTTGATGATATAGTGATCACGGGTAATGATGCTACTAAAATTTCTCAACTGAAGCAACATTTAATTAGTCACGTTTAAACGAAGGACTTGGGTTGCCTTAAATACTTCCTAGGTATTGAGGTGGCACAATCCAAGGAAGACATTGTTATTTCTTAGAGAAAATATGCGTTGGATATTATGGGAAAAACAAGAATGATAGATTGTAGGCTCATTGATAGTACCATGGATCCAAATCACAAGTTAATGTTCGATCAAAGTGAACCATATTAAGATCTAGAGAGGTATAGGAGATTGGTTGGGAAACTCATATACCTCACAATTACTAGACTCGATATTCTATTTCTTTTGCTGTTGGAATAATTAGTCAATTCATGCAAGCTCCCCATGTTGATCACAGGAATGTTGTCATTCATATTCTCAAGTATATCAAAAAGGCTCCATAACAGGGACTTTTATACGAGGATAAAGGTGATACTCAAATTTATGGATATTGCAATGTTGATTGGGCAGGTTCTCCTACAGATGTTCCACGATAGGGCATTGTGTTTCCATTGGTGGGAATGTTATTTCTTGGAAAAGTAAGAAACAACATATTGTTGCTTGGTTTAGTGCAGAAGCAAAATATAGGGCTATGGCCTTAGCCACTTGTGAGTTGATATGGATCAAACAACTTCAAGAACTGAAGTTTTGTGAAATTCAGCCAATGAAACTATATTGTGACAATCGGGCAGCTCTTCACATTGTTTTCAATCCAGTATTCCATGAGAGGATCAAACACATAGAGATTGATTGTCATTTTGTAAGGGAGAAATTACTATCCAAGGAAATCAGCATTGAGTTTGTTGACTCAAACAATCAGCTTGTCAACATTTTAACTAAATCTCTAAGAGAACATCAAATTCAATTCCTATGTTCCAAGCTTGGAGCATACAAACTATATGATCCAGCTTGAGAGAGAATGTTAAATGCTGAAAGTGCTTTATGTATTTCTTTTGTCTTAACCTTTGTACAAACTGGTAACCTGTTTTTTTTCCAGCCTGCCTCTCTACTTCTTCACTGTATTTGACAGTTTGTCACACTACAGTCTGTGCTACTGCTGCGCCCTACTTTAATAGCTATATTGAATATATATATATACAAGCATGGAGCTGACTGCTTTTCACTCAAGCTAATATAGAAAATTAGCTGTTTAACTAACTAGAAATAATCTTTAGCTTCTCTTCTCATACTACCCTGTCTCAACCCACCCTCCAAGCTGGATAAAGATAGAACTTGAGAAAAGATAAAAAGCACCATCTTGATAAATTTTACACTTGCTAGTGTTGATCAAACAATATATATTGTCAAATAGGCTAAGCTATCTTATCCAGAATTAGACTGAAATAGAAAATCTGCACATAGGCATACTGTATATCAGTTATATATGTGAACACTGAAATTTAAAAAGTGTCTAGACTACAAGAATTATACAACAGAGAAAAAGGAGGAGCACAGGAGAAAGAGTGATCATACCTCTGAGATAGCTGGAATACCTAAGCTTTTCATGAGGATGGAAATTTTTTCTTGCACCATTTCCTTATCATCTTCAGTCAGCTCACCAAAATAGAGAAAGTCGAGGTTATCTGAATGTTTAAATTCCTTTCTCAACTTCTTATCATTGCACCAGCAGACAAGACCAAAGGAAGGATGCAACGAAACCCACTTATCTTGCACAGTTGGAAGCACTGGAAATTCCAATTTCAAAAGACATTCTTTTAGATATGTGACATCCTCAACACTCAGCAAACCAGAATTTAGTCCATCTGCCCACCTGAGGAACACTTGCAAAATCTGGAGAGAAGACACGGTAAGATTTCAGGTAAAAGAAATCACTTACTATTTATAGCTCAGAACTTACTTTATCTGCTGCTTGTGAGGGCAAAGCAACAGTTGATAACTGCAGTAAAATTTGAATATAGCTGCATAGAGGAGGTGCCTCTTGTACTTGGCATTCATCAACAAAGAAACCTCGAAGACTCGGGTAAATATTGCTTAATGACTTGTTTGTAGGGGAATAAGATGAGCTGCATTGAGGTTGGAACTCCTTCATTTTCTGAACAGAACCAGTTGAATCGTGCCAATAGACTTCATTGGGATACACAAACGTCCCACATACAGCATCATCATGATCATAGACAGATGAGTGTGGGATAAATATAAAAGGTCCAGACATCAAATCTTCCATAGTTTTCTTCTTTGAAGATGCCATTTCATTCCAAATGGTTGCATATAATTTGGTCATTTGTGTTATGCTGGCGAAATCAATACATATTATTTGTTAGTACACTTGTTAATTTAACAATGAAAAAAAGAAAAAGAAGGAAGCACTGATAGTTAATGCACAGGCAGATACAAATTTCTGTGTATTTAGCAATCTTTTTTTCCTTCATACCTACCATCTATTGGCACAAAAAACTCCTACAAAAATAACAATAAAATCATTACTAGTCCAAACATCAATTTAGTGGATCCCCCCCCCCCTTCTCCTGCTCTTTCTTTTGAATAAACATTTGAGACATAGGTAAGCTTAAAAGCATATGAAGTCCTAAAATAAGTATAATATTTACAAAAAAATCCCACTCCGACATATTTATCACAAGTTATTTTTCCTAGTTTCCCACTGTTTCAGGCTTTATCTTATATTATTTGCTATACCAAATGAAGTTGTCCAATAAAAAGAAAAAAAAAGCATGAGTTATTAATGTACTTGGGAACATAGTCCTATATTATAATATCTTGCCCTCTGAAAAATTAAATGTATGAAGAGTAGAACCCTTTAGGAGTCTGGATTGGATTCATCAATGTTACCAATAACACCAGTAATTTCCAAGCTTTATTTTAGGTCACATGATGAAATTTAATCCAACTCATCATTAGTCTTGGTTTGTATGAGACTCCAAGGACAGGCTGAATGTTACAAGAACACAAAATAAGGAATGCAAGAGGTAATAAATTGGATGTCAAATTGCTATTGTGATCAAATTTTTGTTATTGAGAAGATAACAAAGAATCGCCTAATGTGATTTGGTCGTGAAAGGAAGGGTAACAAAAGTTTCAGTGGCAAGAGCTATTCATATCGAAGATAGTTTGATTTAAAAGAGATAGAAAAAGATCAAAGAAAACCTTTAGAGAAACCATTCATCTAAATACCATAAAGCATAATGACATTGATTTATCTGTGTAGTCAACCAAATTAGGCTTGGTTATGGTTGTTTATGCTATATAAATAATATGTTTAGGTCAAGTGGCATTAATTCACTTTGTAACCAAGAAATAGAAACATTAGAGCATGGCCCATATTTTTTTACATAATTGAGTATAGATGAAATATTTGGAATTATGTTTTTTGAAACTTAATATGCATCTTGTAATAGACATCTATCTCTGCATTATTTTGGTGTTTTAGTTAAATTTCTTTAGTCTTCAGATTGCACATCTGCACACATGAATGGAATATTCTGCTCCTGATCTGCTTTTACTATTGGATCAATTGCCATTGGACCAAGCAGCAAATTAATACAAACCAAAAGGCAATAGGTGCAGCATTTTGATGGCACTGGTTGTGATATCCCTGTTCTAGGCTATTTAAATCTGTACAATGCAGTCAGAAATGTATGACAAATTATTCTATTTTCTTCCTCTGTAATTCACTGGTGTCTGCAATGTTAATCTTATAATAATTATATGCAAACAGTGTTGTGTCCAATTAATATAAAACTAATCTCTCATGTGTATCCATCTTCTATGTCATATCTATCTGCTTCCAAGATGAAAAGTGTGGCAGTTATTAAAACAACTGAAGTTAAACTTTGGACGTAAAAGCTGAAAAGGGATATGCATACCTCGCCTTGAATGGACTCTTTGATGATTTTCTCCAGGCTTTTAGAACATCCAAAATGTCACCAAGAGTGACTCTTGTCTTAAACCCAAAATCTTTTACCAATCTTTCACTTTTCACCTGATTGAACACAAAAAACTTAATAATATCAACTTCTGAAATAACTATTCTTTTTTTAGCCATTACTGTCACATTATTCAAAATCCAAACACACACTCTGATGTAGCACAGGTACCGGAACCTCATGGAAAAGTCAATAAACACTAAAATATCTTTCAAATATTCAAATTTTGAAATTTAATAATTTTAATATTAAGCAGATAGACAAATAATATGCCTCGTGTACAATCCTAACTCTAGCAGGGCAGGAAATCCAAACATATGACAACCAAAATTTCAAACTAGGAAATAAAATTCTAATACAACATAGAGATAACATAACAAAAGACCTGGTAAAAAAACCCATAATTAATCTATAATTCCCCAATTACAAACCCTATTTGGCAACTTACAATTACATCATAAGCTTGAAAACAATAACTAACATCACACACTCATACTGAATATAGAGAAAGTACATGAGAGAGAAAAAAAAGTTTTATTGCTATTGAATACACTGTTGTTACAATAGAATATGTATACACATGCTGAATCTACTATATGTGACAGCTGTCACTGTCAGCCTAAAACCTAACAGAAATAATAGACTGACAGCTGTTACACACACTGACCAACTGAAGAAACATGTAAGGTGAATTGGAACAGAAAAATTATACATTCTCTCACTGAATAACACAAAAATGCACTAAAAAACTAACCTTTGGAACAGCATATGGTGCAAAATCTCCCAGGATCATCCGGATTGTTTCACAATCATAAAACAGATCTTTAGGATAGTGTAGCTCGTCATCCATGGTTGAAACTATCCACTGGATATCACACAAGCTGCATATAAAAGTAGACTTAAAGGGATGGCCATCTCCAACAGATTTAGGATAGAAATAACCCATAGTTTTATTACTATAACAAACATCCCATAATGTATCAAGAACCTCCAAGAGATATTTACAACTTTCTAGATTGCCACTTTTAGACAATAAGGATACTAGTTGCACAATTTCAGGGGATTCCCAATCTTTGACTATTGATTCAGCAGATATTAGACCCCTATCCCACATCACCTGCTTAAATGTGGTGTCACATATATCAACAACACTCTTATCCACCTGAACTATTCGAGCAAAATCTGTGATGCCAATTTTCTCAAAAAAATCCCTCCACTTTGTCAGTGCAGATGAAACAGATTCATTTACTGGATGGCTTAAATAGCTTATGTCAACCTCATGCCACATCATATTCACACTATCAGCCAACATTTTTGGAGTGACAGGATTCCCAAATCCAGTACAGAAATGAATTGGTATGTCAGCAGGACACTTGAAACCATGATTTGTCAATAACAAAGATTTACATCTTAACTCAGATATTATATGCTCCCTTTCAATAAAACAGTCAGAACAGGTCGAGTTCAGGTGTAACATAACAAAACATACATATTCAACCATCAACATTCTGTTTTTGTTTGCCATTGTTTCATCAGACAATGCAGGTAAAATATGCAGCTTCACAATATCATGAACAGACAACTGTTGAACACCGATACTCTGAAGTAACTGGGTAACATTGTCCAAGAAAGTCACATTCGAGCTCAGAGTACCAGAAGATGAAGAAAAAAGGGAAGGACTTACCGTCCTTAGTTTAGCACATATATTAGGGAAAGCTTCAACTTTATACTCACCATCAAACCCTGTGTTTAAATTATTGTAATGCAACCATATAGTGCCTTCATCCACTGAGCTGTATGTACCATCTGAAAGTGGAATAAATGGCGTTTTTTGAAGATTCTTTTTAACATCTTTCATTTCAAAATTGATTGACATAGACCCAGATGAATTGAACATTGTTACAAAAAGAGTATTTAGACAAGAAGCTAACCAACTCATATCAATCAATATCAGGCCACTCTTTGTGTGACATAAAGATGACAGTACTCGAACAAGAATGTCAGGCCCAAACTCCTCAATGCCTAGTGCCCTTGCTAATTCATCAGGCAATACAATATTTTTATCCAGGTATCTAAGCCCAAGATGTTCAAGAAGCATATTATCAGGAATAATATTACGCAACTGCTCTGTCCAACCTCTCAATATCTTGCATGGAGGGGCCCATTCATTATTGTCACCATCCACAAGTAAGCAATTCATCATACGTAGTTTAGAAATAATCAAACGAGGAAGACTGGAGAAAAAACCATGCACTTCCCCAACTAAAGGAACAAAACTCATGAAAGCAGACAATCCCTTTCCAGGCTCACTCCTAAAACAGGGAAGTTCACAAAACTCTCTTTGTGCTCTGACAAACAAATTAGGATACTCTGACAATAACCACTGATTCCAGGGACTATCTCCATCAACTTCCTCTCTAGATGAAGGAAGAACAAAATCTCCTTGAAGAATAAATTTTAGGCCATAGGTTCTTAAAGGAAGAAATGCAAAAACTGGTTGCTGATCTGAACATGGAATGTAACCATTATCTGACTCCTGCAGAGTGAATGCCATAGAGATTTCAGTAGTCTGCACATCAAAGCGAATGGAATTTGTTTGCAACTTCTGAGATACTACAAACCATGCTATTTTCTCTTTGCCATGAGAAACCTTAATGATGCCATCTTCTAAAATTTCTTTTTCCATAACAATAAGTGTATCATTAAGCAAGTTTCTCAACTTAATACACTTGAGGCGGTGAAGAAATAGTAATAATGAAGGATGAAGATCAGAAAACATAGTCAAAACACTATTCATGGCCATTCCTTCTGATAGATGAGATCTGAATGGAAGCAGAATGCATGTGTTCCAGGGATTATCATCATACAATTCAGTATCGGTAGATGCCATCCTCCTGAGCACCCCAATGTCACAAGGGGGTACTACCGTGGGCAAAACAAAACCAATCTGGACTTCACTAATGTCAAATTTAACATGAAAACCATTGGAATGAATTTCTGGAGCATCTGTGACCTGCAGTGGGAACAACCAAGGTTAATGAAACTCATCTGAAAATATAAAAAATGAAGGAAAATATGTTTGCAGTGATAATTCTATATTGACAATACATGTAATCACAAAAGCATTTGAAGTAATCCAAAATAAGATAAAAAAATCAGTTCAATGAACCACTGACAGGTTACAGAAGATGCAGGAGAAATATGATAAAAACTTGCAAAAGAAAGAAGACAAAAGGAAAAGAAACAAAAGAAACTTCTAAATACAGAAATTTTATCAAGTTTTAAAAGGTTAAGAAAAATGCATAAAGCCATCAATTCAGGAATAGGAAACGGTAATCCTGCCAGAGTATAGGAAACATGATCCTCCATAAGAGGCTGAAATTAATAGACCTACTGTGTCAACAGAGATTAGTGCAACAAATGTATAGATTTAAATTAATTCATATTATTTTGTCTATTTTAAGTAATATAGAAAACAAAATTATATATGCATATCGTAATGCTAACTTTTTGTAACCGAGCCGAATAACATTGTATGATCTATGTAACTGACTTCACCTAGTTGGAAAAAGGATTATGTTGTTAGAACATGTTTATTATCATAACTCTAACTTGCTATATATATAACTATTTAAAATCCAATAAGAAAACATTAGGAAAAGTCAGGCTGATGCAACAGCAACACCTGTCATATTTTGGTGACAGGCTGATGATACATGTACTGTACATGTGTGAACTGTTTGAGTGCATACTAAATAATTATTGAAAAAGTTCCAGAGGGGAGGTTAGCAGAAGGCATGTTCCCATCCATAAGCAAGGAATTGGCCCATAATATCTACTACTAACAACTGTGGTTCGGGGGAAGATGTAGGAATAAAAAACGTATTCATCCTCCTAAGATGCATTCAATAGTAAACTACAAAAGATGGAACCTTGAAACAAACAGTCAAAGCAAGAAATTATTTTCACATTCAGTGTTTTAATTAGAAAAATATAGTAACAAAAGATGGCAATATTGCTTATTGCATTCGCATGTCAATTTCATAATGCGGTAGATCATATACCAGTAGACAATTTCCAAAGTATTGTTCACATCATCTCAGCCTGAAGTATGATGTTTTTCTTGCACTAATAATATATGATATATATGATATATATGATTTACATTTT
The DNA here is from genome assembly GCA_026544285.1 of Pachyrhizus erosus. Classification (NCBI taxonomy): domain Eukaryota; kingdom Viridiplantae; phylum Streptophyta; class Magnoliopsida; order Fabales; family Fabaceae; genus Pachyrhizus; species Pachyrhizus erosus. The sequence continues at coordinate 5,235 of JAMLFT010003403.1, read as the reverse complement.
AGCAAACAATGCACTGAAGGAAAAGCAATGAATCATATACAGCTTGCAGAATCCAACAGAAGGAAGAATACAAACAAAACCAGAGAACCACCAAATACTCAGATAGAGCAGATTAAGAGAAACATAATACAGCAAACAAAAAGGCATAAAGATAACAGAAAAGCAAAAAACAAATGAAAAATTACAAACATAAAATCAGATAATCTAGAACCTATAAGATATAACTCAGGACCAGTTATGTGATGAATTCAGCATTCAAATCTGAAAAAAGCTTAACTGTAATTTTATTTTTACTTGAATTTAGTCCCTAAATTTTTAATTGTTACAATCAAGTCCTTCATTCATTTTACATTTACATAAAACCCTCAACTCACTTTTTTACTCAAATAATTAGAAGTTTGGGATGGACTTGAGATTCAACATGTTTTGAAAGGTTTAGAAATAAAAAATTTGATAGAAAAAAAATGGTGAGGTTAAGGCTCCAAAGAAGAAAGTCTAGAGCAGAAGATGGTTTAAAATGATTTAATGGATTTGTAATAAAAAAATTGAGGGACTAAATTCAGGAAAAATAATATTGGGGAACCAAATATTGAAGATGGGTCTTTGGATAGAAAAATACTATTTTAAAGAGAACCTAAAGAAAAATGTTTCTTAAACATACTCGGAACACAGACTTGAAACCAATGCCTTTCTTCCCTATGTATCCAGCAATAGATCCTTTCTTTGTTGAATTTCCAACATCACAAAGTGCTCTCATATTTTGAGCAGAGAAACCTCGCTCATTATTCAATACAACAATACCAGAATCTCGAAGAATAAATGTGAGAGTTGGTTCCACATTCTCTGGATAATTATTGTCATCAGCATTTTGAACCTGAATCAAAAGCAACAATTATCAGGCACATGCAGAAATGACTCAGACCTACCAACAGTTTTACTAAATACCAACAAGATAGACAGAATTTTCGATTTAAGAATGGATGTTAAATGTAAATGATTTGTTACTATCATCTGCACATAAACAGTGCAAAATGATACTGAAGATTTCCTCTAAGATAATCACATTTGGTTGTTCACTCTCCCACATAGAATGAACAATCCATCAATGGTGTGGATATTGATGTTGTCAATACTCAAAAAACTAAAATGCAATCAGATATGGGAAACATTTTCAGCACATTCTCAATATCTTAAATTTATATTAGATTTATCTCTTCTCGCCAAAATTCAACTTCTTAGGAAATGTTAAAAGTGAAACTCATCTGTCTATCAGGTAATAATGTTTGAAGTTTTGACATCAACTTAGATTTTCAGCATATTGTTTTTATGAACAATAATATGAAGAAGGAATTACAAGGAAACACATTTCTCGTTTATTCCTAAACACAAGATAAAATGACAAATGATTATCCTCACCAATTCAAGAATAAAATGCGAATCTTGAGAATATAGCTCTTGTGAAAGGCAATGCAGTGCTCTCCCTAACCGAGCATGTTGCTTCTTCAACATGCTACTCTCAACATCAGAAAGACTTGAATCTAGGCCAAATTCATCCCGCCTAATAGATTCAATAACCAGAGAAGCATCCATATCTTCACCATGTTCAAATGAATATCCAATGCAGCAAGTGTAATCATTAGATTTTTCTGGATCAACTGTTTTAGTGATTTCTGTAGACCCTTCAATGAGCTGACTTGCTACAAGAGATGTAACCATATTTGCTTCAGGTATAGGAGACTTATCTAAAGAATCCTGGTCATGCTTCAGACTTGTTTTTATATCAGTTTTGGCATCTTTTAAACATGAAACATTAGCACAACGAATGTCAGAAATGTTGTTTGAAATAAGTGCATGGTAATCATTAATCCACTCAGAAATACCCAGAGATAACCCTATTTCATGAAGCATGAGACGTTGCTCCATATTGCCGCATTCACATAAAATAGCCGAAGTGGCATCCTTAAAAACAGATTGCATCCCAGAAAGCAAAACATCAGACGCAAAACTATGAAATTCGGCCGGTAAGTTACCAAGACAATCAAGCACAAACCTTGAGAGAATGGATGCTACCTTACTCATTTTATGTGTGTGTTTGCTAAACTCACTTCTCATTTTAGCAGTTGAAATTTCAGTTAAAATTTTTGTTTTACTTAGTTCTTCCACAGACTGGTGGAGAGCATTCCCATCATTACTAAATTCAACATCTTCTACAGAGTTTCTGAACATAACTTCAAATGCATGACAAGCATGGCATTTTAGAAGTGACAAAGGAACATATTTCTCTCCCCCAACAAGTGAGATCAGAGACAGCAAATGCACTGCAGTTTGGAAAGAGGATCCTTGAACTGCAGCCTCCAGGAAAGAGTCCAAGGTAGCAGAATGATCTATCCGTATCACCTTTCCATCTCTGGTAACTAAACACAACAATTCCTTGGCATTTACATCATTCAACAACCATGATATAAGTGGGCCTAGGAAGGGTGCAAACCTAAGATCCCAATGAGACCACATGCTCAAGTCAGACAACATTGGTGCCTTAAGCAAGACTTGAATTGCATTTTTTGCTATAGCAGTTTCAGTGCTTTTTTTATGGCTCATCACAGACCTATCAGTGGCAATTTCTGACCAACTGTTATCTCTGTCACTTAATGAGTTTCCATTATAGTTCTTTTCTATAATAGTTGCTGAAAATACAACACATTTTGAAGTCACGCTAGATTTATGGCCCTGAACAGTATCCAGCAGATCCACAAGAGAGCCATTTTCCACAACTTCAAAATTAATTGAAGGGAACTGCCTCATAAGCAGTATGGATATCATTTGCTTGGTTACTGTTTCATTCTCCCACAAACTACTAAGAGCCTGAGATACTAGGGCAGTCAATTGATTTGAGGATATGCAGACCCTGAAAGAGGAATTTTCACATGTGTCACCAACCAACAACTTCAGTAGCTCATGAGGCAACTGGTTAAGGTGCTTCTCAAGGAATGATAAGAAATCTCCATGACCAAGAGAATCGAAGTTTTTCATACCAAATTGCTCAGCCACCCAATTTTCGCAGCTGCAAAACTTCCTCAACGACATAATTCTATATTGCACTAGTGAGTAGTTACTATTTCTATTTATTTCATTACCATGGTCAAAATAGGTTCCAATTTTTCTGATGACATCATCAGAAGAAATACCTGACATCCAATTACAAAGTTTGCGATGTCAGCAACAGTATAAAAGATAGCATATATAATAAGGAAAACCAAGAAAAGAAAATAACACAATAATGCTCATATACTTGGGAATTTTAAGAGTAGAAAAGAAATTTCTTAAGTGCTTACAAATTAGATTTTTAATCATGAACATATAACTCTAACATAAAATTAGGCATATAAAACTACTCAGCAGATTAAGCTGTATTAAGTTCCAATTGCAATATTTGTGTAACAGCTTGACTAGTTAAAATTCATTAAAATGGCAACTTAAGTACAAAAGGAAAGATTGTAAATATTAGAAAGATAACTAGAAATTAAGTCAGCCAAAGCTTGATAAAGGCAAATAGACTCACACTTTGTATTTTCTATACTATCCTTTATTATGACTGGTACATTTTCCTGGCTTGGTCCAACATCTATTGTCTCATATTCAGAACCCTTGGTAGGTGAGTTACTCAATTCATTATCAATAATAGCTTGGAAAGTATCATAGATGTTGTTCTTCATTCCAGATTTCATAGATGAAACCTAAAGCATTGAAGAGTGAGAAAAATCCAAAAAATGATAATATACATCTTAACCAAAAAGCCTATAAGTAAATACATCTGTTATATAAGGAAACCACATAACCAAGCAGAAAAGGCCACATAGATCTAGATCAACAAAATGATAATTGAACAATTTATACAGAATATAACTATTAGCATGCAAAAAAAAGGAATGCATTATGAATAATAATACGTCCTAGCCAACCATGAGAAATAAAAAAAACATTGAAATGGAAGATCTTTTCAATCATCAATTCCAACAAGCTGTGAAATCCTAAAATCATCAAATACTTGCAACCAAGTACACAAGCACTCAATGTGTTAGATATTGCTCACAAAACCTCTTGCTCCATCCAGATTTTCCTGTTTGTGGTCCAAGCTCAATGTGGTTGACATTTCCTACAATTCTCACCCACCTTGAGCTTGTTGGGGGTGTGAGAATATACCTTTTCTCTATGTAATATTGTATTCTGTTAGTAATTTCATATAACAGCTATTAGTTACTGACAGTTGCAACTGTCAGATACTTGTGATTCAGCACCTGTAGCTACATTATATAAACTACAAACAGGGCTGAACTACATATGGATTCATTTTTCCCAAATCAATAATATCAGATTCACATTGAGAAACAGTTTTTGCTCTAATAGGTTGTCAAACAAGTTAATATCTATATCTATATGTAAAATTCACTTGAAGATATTTAAACTGTTGATCAAAATTTTAATTTCATAATGGCTGTTGATTTGAATTAATTTGATAAACATTAATGAAGAATTTAATGAATCAAATTTATAATCTTTATTATACAATTCATGCACAAATAGGTGTATTAAAAAAGGAATTTGAAAATTTTATTTGATAGAAATTATATATTTTTAAACATAGAACTATTTTTATAATTATTATCTTTTGTACATTTATTAAATATAACAAAATAAAATAAAAAAATGTAGTCGAAAAAATTTATGTTGTCTTAAAATAAAAAATGTATCCTTATATATAATGAAAAAGTGATCATTATTCTTAAATTATATTTTTAGCTATTCTTTTAAGGATAATTATCATTAAATGAATTAAAAAATATGTATTCTTATATATAATCTTAAAGTGATAATTATTTTCAAAATTATTTTTTAACTATTATTTTATGAAACATTACCGTTAAATAAATTAAAAGGTTATTAAAAATTACTGCATATATATATATTAATAACACTACAAATTATATCTTTTAAATAGCCTTTTACTTTTACTTAAATTATATATATATATATATATATATATATATAGGGGGTATATATCGTGAGAGGGTTGTTTTTATATAAAAAGGTCCTCTCATAATATATGTTCCCTGTGTGTGTATAGACAAATCTCATTGCATTGGTAGAGATTGTTTAATTTCAATATAATTACATTTAATATGAAACTAAATGTTTTCAAAATTAATAATTTTATTTATATACATATATTTTTTTAAA
>JAMLFT010003402.1:0-22178 GCA_026544285.1 Pachyrhizus erosus | reverse complement strand
ACTAATATTTTCATTTTTTAATGAAATATTAAAATATTTATTTTAATTTTATTCTTTAATAAATATTGATATCTTGAAAATTTTAATAATATATTTATTAAAATTAAGAAATAAAATTAAAATATTTTAATAAAATTATCCTATAATAAATATTATTTTTTAATTTGTATAAAAAAAATAAAACTGTAATTATTTTGAAACTGAAAAATATTTTAAGATAATTGTCACCATTAAAATTAAAAATCTTATAACGATGCCAACATCAATCCCTTCAACAAGGCCGATCCTATTTGTTTCCTTTGTTTTATATAAATTACTCCTAAATTCTTTATTTCACATTATTTTTATGAAAAAAATGAATTTAACATTCTTTGATTGGTTGAATTTCAGTTTGTAATTACTTTACCAGTTAGCGGTAACTTACTAGGCTGATCTAGTGAGGAAGGGTTTAAATAGTTTACATAAAATCATAAATTCAAATTTTATTGTCACTAGAAAAATAGTGGTAGCATTTAAAAAAAAAAAAAAAGATAATATGTTTTTTCTCGTACTGAAAGGGCTACATAATTTTACCAAAAATTATAAATAAAAACTTTCAGGACTTTAATTTTCTGTTATTAAAATATAATATAAAAAAATCAGAATTTTAAAAAGGTATTCTTTTTTTTTTTCTTTTGTTATCTTGCACTGAACATAATGGATGGATTTTTAAAACAGAAAAACAGCAGAGGATCAACATCGCTACAGTCTCAATATAACTTTGCTCAAAGTCAAATTATTCATTTCGACAAGTGATGGAAGTTTTCTTTGATGTAGTTTTACGGTGGATTCAAACCATGCTGTAGTTAAAGATTTTAATAAGTTAATTTTAAGTTAGACATCAGAATAATAAGTGCATATTTGGAGGGAGATCTTAATATGTAATTTTATTCTCAAAGCTACAATTTATTCCTTCATCATTTCGAACATTAAAATGTGGATATACAGTAGAATTTACAAAATTATTTTCCCAAATTTTATCTAAGCATAGCCTAATAATTAGGAAAAAATTTCAATTGTAGAAGTACTTCTACTCTTCGAATTTTTTTTTTTAGAATTTTTACTTATTATCTGTATTCTTTCCTTATTTCTTTTTCTCCTTCTCTTCTTTTTTATCTTTTTTTTTTTCTTTTAACCTTGCACTAATGCACTGCATTTTATTCGACTTTTTTTTGTCTAGTATTTTATTTTGTTAGACTTGAACTTTAAAGAATTTGATTCTAATTTCCGCATTGCTCTAGAACTAAGCATTTTCTATTTGTTTGCAAAAATTGCCCATAGACCACAGCACAATCACTCATAGTCACATGCACATAATCTCGTATATATCTACACAGTACAATCAACATTCAACAGAATAATCACTCACATGGTTCTAGAACCATGCATTTCATTTTGTGGGAAACTTTCCTTTTAACATTGCCACATAGTACTCAAGTGGTGTGATGGTGTAATTGCAGATTTATAAGGATCATTTTCTCTTTTAAGATATATTGAGCATGTTAATTTTAGAAAATGTATAACGCAATGGATGATGCCTACCAACGCATTCTCCAAACGCTTCAATTTCTGTCTTCCTGGGTAACAGATAGACCAAAGCTTTTCAACTAAAACTACTTTGTTAAAATTTGCTAATGCAACAAAGGAACGTGCCTAAATACACCTTCATCCAATTGTTTTGTTCATCATGGTAACTACTTGATCAAGCATGAAGAGCAGAAGAACATGGATTTTTACATGCTTTTCTTTTTCCAGTTGCTCATTATAACTGTGACTTTGTGATGGCAAACTAGGGGCCAAATTAGGAGTGCCTGTACTGTTCTATCGCTTTCCAAGTGTTGTTTTCAATAGGTCAGTACGGTCTTAAACCACACAACGATAGGGTATAAAACTCCAAAGCACGCGGATACAAACTTTGCAGATTCAGCACCGCTCATCTTCTCATCAAGTGGACCTATTACAAACTAGTTCTTATCAAACTTGTCCTTGCTATGAGATGGCTTCTTCTTTCTTTCTTTTTTTTTTTTTATAAGCCCTTGCCATGACATAGCTAACTCTGCATTTCCACATCACTTTCTATTTTGTAACTCTTGGAGCTGAAACACTCACACTTCACAAACTCTGCCATTATCCCTCCAACAGAGATAAAACATGGTGTCAACTTCATTTTCAAGAACCCTTTTGATTTTCCAAAGCTTGTTTTATACTTTGTTTATGTCTTAATTATTTTGCATTTTTGCGTTACCCTTTTGCTATTTTATAGGTTCTAGTTGCAAGTCACGGAGAGGAGGAAAAGGGGGCAGAAGGCATTGCTACTGTGGATTTTCGAGGCTACCCCGTGGACAAGACAAAAACTGGAGGATGGCTAGCAGCAGGGCTCATCTTAGGTTCATATTCATTTCAATCCATAGAAATTTGAGTCATGTTTTCAAGGTTGAACCAGATATGGCTCCAACGCATGTACTTTTTTTTTTATGCAGGTACTGAACTGGCAGAAAGAATATGTGTCATAGGCATATCCATGAACTTAGTGACCTACTTGGTTGGAGTTTTGAATCTCCCTTCAGCTGATTCTGCCACCATAGTTACCAATGTTATGGGAACTCTCAACCTGCTTGGCCTTCTTGGTGGCTTCCTTGCTGATGCCAAACTTGGCAGATACTTAACTGTTGCCATATCTGCAATCATAGCTGCTGTGGTATGTTAAAAATTTTGCATATTTAGATATACTCTAGTCAATTCTCTCATTTTTTTTTGGCTTTTGAGCACACTAAGACAACCAATTTTTCCCTTCCCTCTAGGGAAAGTGGTTTTCAATTGCAAATAAGTGCAAATAACATAAAATTTGAGTTTTATTTTTATACAGTGCAAATATCAACCAATCAAAAACTAAAAACTATAAATATTGTAAAGGTGAATAAACTTGTTATACATTAAATATTAACGCAATTACGTGCACTATTTACTCTTACATTTTACTAGCTATACTAGCAGTCACAAACTAGTTTTCTTGTGACTTTTCTTGGACCAGGGGGTGTGTTTGTTAACTGTGGCTACGACTATTCCTAGCATGAGGCCCCCTGTATGCAGTAGTGTCAGAAAACAACACCATGAATGCATTCAGGCCAGTGGCAAACAATTGGCTTTGCTATTTGTAGCACTTTATACCGTAGCTGTGGGTGGTGGAGGAATAAAATCCAATGTCTCAGGTTTTGGATCTGATCAGTTTGATACAACAGACCCCAAGGAGGAAAAGAGAATGATATTTTTCTTCAACAGGTTCTACTTCTTCATAAGTATAGGGTCCTTATTCTCTGTGGTGGTGCTGGTGTACGTGCAAGACAACATAGGGAGAGGGTGGGGTTATGGAATTTCAGCAGGGACAATGGTGATTGCTGTTGCTATTTTGCTTTGTGGCACACCATTCTATCGATTCAAGAGGCCACAAGGAAGCCCCTTAACAGTTATATGGAGAGTGCTATTTTTGGCTTGGAAGAAGAGAAGTCTTCCTATCCCTTCACAACCCTCCTTTCTCAATGGTTATCTTGATGCTAAGGTGCCACATACTCAGAAGTTCAGGTAATTATCTGTGTCCTCCTCTAAAAGCCATTAACACCAGTAAGAGTAAAACATCCTTAAAAGTATATATTATTTCTTAAAATTAAATAAATGCTAATTTTTTTAACTATAATCCATCAATCATATTGATTTAAAATTTAAAAAAAAAACTTCAAATAATAATATTAATGTATGTTTATTAATAAAAAATATTAATATATGCTTAAAAATTAAAATAACAATAAATAATTAAATTTAGAGACTTAAAAATAAATAATAAAAAATTTAACAAACTTATTTAATATTCTTAATTTTAAAAATATTTATTTCGGTGATATAAAAGAATTTAAAATTAATTTTATCTTATTTAATTTTTTTTTTAAAAAGTCTTCATTTAATTGAGGTATTAATTTAATTTTTTTATGTTTTATATCAAATTCTAATTAAGGATAAGTTAGAAAAAAATTATTTTTTATTAAAATTGGTATAATTAAATATGATTAATTAACTTTTTTTAATTATTGTGAACCGTTTTTTTTATATTTAAAACTAGTAATATGAGAACTTTATACTTCCATGCACCAAAATGGTAATTTACTCTTAGTTCATGCACGATTGTAGTTTTCTTCAATTATTGCAAAGAAATTTCAAAAGAATTTCTCATTTTTGTGGTTCTGATAATGATTACTTTCACGGGATTACTATTTCTATTACTATCTGGGACAAATGAGTGTTTGTATTATCTCTAGAAAAGGACAATTTTACGTTTGATTGAACAATTCGTCAAAAAGGAATTTTGAAAACGAAAAAAAAAAACAAAAGACACCGCATCTGTTGGAATAGGCCTTTTTCTTCAAACTTTATTTTGTAAAGTGATTTTTGAAAACTGTTTTTTTAAAAAAAAAAAAAATTGTTTGGTTTGTGAGTCTATGGTTCTGCCAACAAACACATATTTTCTTCTTGACCCATCTCACTCACTCTTCCTCTTTTCGACTGAGAAAATACAACGGAGATATTGGATCTCTCTTTTCAGCTACACTCTACTCCGTCCTCCACTCAGACAGTGAACCAATGAAATTAATTTTATAAAATTAATATTATAAAATTAATTTTAAAATAAAATTATTTATATTAATAACAGCATAGTTTAGTAGACATGCATTCGCAGTATAAAAAAGTGAAAAGTAACTTTTAATACAATAAAAGTAAAAAAGAAAGAAGAAAACATATCATACATGACACTTTTTAATTGGTTAACAGGTAAAAGAAATTACACTATCAGAGCGTGTATTATTCATTCATAATAACATTTAATTACAAATTTTAACTGTTAAAACTGTCATAAAATACATATAATATAAAATAAATTATGAAGATAAAATTGACCATAAGTATTTTTTAGTTAACCTCTACTTGATCTTCAGATATATATATATATATTATATAATAAACTTTAGTGAAATTTAAAAATAAGACTCATACAAACTATAAAATTCTGCGGATTAATATTCTAATATGTATTATCTTGTATATATTAAAAGAGCGAGATCCTTTACTCCACACTCCAACATAGTTTCGTGAATTTTGTCGAAAGTTCGTATTTTGACTATATGTTCTATAAATCTTTCAAAATTATATTTAGCATTTTTACGAAGCTTCCTGTAAACAAATAGCAGTGATTTGTAACTACCGATGGCAAATAAGGCAGAGATGATTTTACATGACAAATTATTATATAATTTCGAAGCATTTAAGCAAATATCTAACTGCATTAGATTGAATTATCTAACTGCAACCTAAACTCAAATTTTTGGGTGGCATGATTTTAATTTGATATCATCTTGAATCAACATATGTCCAAATCTAGGAATCGATTCTTCGGTGAACACCAAAACAATTTATAGTAAAGGTGTCATTCAAATCCTTGGGAATAGTGAACCGAAAGAAATGTTCTAGAAAATCAAGAGATATCTATCTTCATTCAAACCCAGCCAACTAGACTTGAAATTAAATCTCAAGGATTTTACACAAGCTAACAGGTATTTTCACTGCTTGGCATTTTCTCTAATAGGTTCCTTGACAAAGCTGCAATCCTAGATGAGAACTGCTCAAAGGATGAAAACAAGGAAAATCCATGGATAGTTTCCACGGTAACTCAGGTTGAGGAGGTTAAAATGGTAATCAAACTCCTTCCTATCTGGTCTACATGTATCCTCTTCTGGACAATCTATTCTCAAATGAATACCTTCACCATTGAGCAAGCTACATTCATGAATCGAAAAGTTGGATCTCTAGTTGTCCCAGCAGGATCTCTATCAGCTTTTCTCATCATTACCATTCTCCTCTTTACTTCCCTAAATGAGAAACTCACTGTACCCTTAGCTCGGAAACTCACCCACAATGTCCAAGGGCTCACAAGTCTTCAGAGGGTTGGAATTGGACTCATTTTCTCCAGTGTTGCCATGGCGGTTGCTGCAATTGTTGAGAAAGAAAGGAGGGTGAATGCAGTAAAAACCAATACTGCCATAAGCGCTTTTTGGCTGGTCCCTCAATTTTTTCTGGTGGGTGCGGGGGAAGCATTTGCCTATGTTGGACAACTAGAATTTTTCATTAGGGAGGCACCAGAGAGAATGAAATCTATGAGCACTGGACTTTTCCTATCTACCCTTTCAATGGGTTATTTTGTCAGTAGCTTATTGGTGGCAATCGTGGACAAAGCAAGTAAGAAAAGATGGCTAAGGAGCAATCTGAACAAGGCCAGGTTAGACTACTTCTATTGGTTGCTCGCAGTGCTAGGAGTACTGAATTTCTTATTTTTTCTTGTCTTAGCAATGAGGCATCAGTACAAAGTTCAGCACAGCATAAAGCCTAATGACAGTGCAGAAAAAGAGCTTGTGAGTGCAAATGATGTGATAGTCGGAGTTGATGGAAAGGAAGATGCGTAGAATGTAGTCTTAAAATCTCATTTTGTGTGGCCCAATATATGGTGTGTAAGAACAAAACATTATGCCCCAAATTTGTTAATTTTGGGTGTTTTGTCGACCTCATTTAACGACGACAATTGTGATGTACTATCAAGTATTGACAGATATAAAAAAGACAAACTACAGTGTGAGTTGTTTCCAAATGAGAAAATAAATGAACCACTTGCTACTTGCTAGCCATGTTTCATGAGCAGAGGCCTGAATTTGACTAATGTTATTAATAGAAAAAACTACAGAATCATAGAATCAAACTACGACATGATGATCTTCAAAGCAAAATTTTGCCCATTTGAGACCAAAGCTTTAAACAATGGCATTGGATAGTTTTAGCAGCAAGAAGATAATATCTTTAAGAACACAGCAGACTTTATAAAGCATCAGTAACCGAGGGAGGCTTGTGACTTATGACTAACGGAGGCCGTAGAGTTCTGTGTGCTTCCACCTTCTGCTTGCGTGCCTTATACATTTCCTCTGTCTCGATAACAACTAACCTCTTGACCTATATTAATTACAAAGTTTACCAATGTTAGTATACAGTGGGACAAGTCATCTCAAGCGGAAAATGGAGTTGTGTAGAGCTTGTGCTAAAACCTGTTGAAGCATTCCCCTAACAGTGGGTGTGTTCCATCGCATAACAGTCCGGTTGCATTTACGCAAACGAAGGGCTTCCAAAGTGCGCCTGTGGAGCCTTCTGGTCCCTGGAATGCCCCTCACCAGAGTAATATAGAGATTGGGGCTCCAAGCAATTGGCACACAGGCCTTGTATGCCTTGAACGCATTCATGCCTTCAGCTTGAAGTCAGAACAGCATTAAGAAGAAATCAAGTTAATAAGATTTTCATTCTCTAACCAGATACCCAAATTTAACAATTATCATACAAAAATAGATAAAGACAAGTATAAAAAATTAAAAAAAGTCGAGTGAGAAAAGAAACGAAATTCATACACTTTATTCAACTGCACGTTTGAAATTACTTGATGCAAGCAGAACAGAAAATATTACCTTGTATAACTCACATTGAAGAGACCTGTTAAAGAATAACAAAAGGATACGCAAATAAAACAATGAAGGAAAGATAAGCAGCCATTTAGAAAACCTCCTTACCATTGAAACTAGAACAGATAAAAAGACAGACGATAAGATAATCAAAGATTTATACAATCACTTTAGCTCAGGCATTTCATCAAACAGGTCGTACGCATGTTGGTTAAATCCCCAGAGTACTCACAACTAACCCAACACAAGGCATCAACTACCATTCGTCGTGATGTAGGGAGAGTCAATCATTGATACAAACTAGAATGTGATCACAAATTCGAACCAACAACAAAGGGAACTACTAAACAGCTAACTTACTACGTGTCGAATTGTCAACGATTTCAGATGAAGAATCAAAATGAGAGAAGGGATTACCGTGAGACGTGAGCGAAGAACAATCGCCGTGTCGAGAACGGAGAACTTATCGGCGAGAAGGGAGTACGGACACCACCGACGGTAGTGTTTCTCTCTGTTGCAATCGCGACCGTAACTACGAATGCGATGAAATGCAGAAACCCCTAACGAAGCCAACCAACAAAACGCACAGTTTTGAGCTGTGACTATATGGGTTTGGGATCGGTGACTTGGGTCGGGCCGGATGGGTGACAAAGTGGCCACTCCGGTCCGTTTTAACTCGTTCGTTTCTATTCCATTTTTTATATAAAAAAAAATTAGGCTAAATTAAAATTTTGATTCTTTAAATATATTTAGATTTTAATTTGGTATTTTATGTTTAAAATATTTTAATTTAATTATTTAAAAAATTTTCGTTAAACTAAATTAGTTATTGAATCAATTTTATATTATTTTAATCAATTTCATGATGCAGGACAAATTATAAAAATTATTATGTTAATTAAAATTAATATAGTTAGTGTAAGAGATCGTCGAAAATATCATATTTACCTAATACGGACACTATAAGAGATAAATTAAAAAAAAAATTAAAACATGAAAATAGAATTTAAAATTTAGATAAGAGACAAAAATTTAATTTCTCCAAAAATTTAAATTTAGTTGTATTAATTGCTTGGTAGTTTAGGAGGTACGTGAGTAGTTAACAAAAAAAACATCACCTTTTTTCATTTTTATTTTTGCATGCTTTTACGTAAATTTAAGAGACCCGTGTTTTTACTTTGCTCAACACTGGCTGGAATAATTAGTTTTTAAATGAATGAAATGGAAAAATAAAAACTGTTGAACGATATATTATATTAATTTAATCGCTCTTGAAAGTGTAAAACTATTTTAAATTATTATTTAATTATAAATTTATATTGATATAAATTTTAAAATAATTATTATAAAAGTTAATAAATTATATTATAATTAAATAATATTATAAAATTATTTTATATTATTAGTACATAATTTTTTATACTATATTTAATATATTTTTATTTTATGTTATATTCACGAGAGAAAAAATTCAACCCTAATTAGTTATTCATTATTATATATGTTATCATGTTATTTCTTAATAAATTGTATCACTAGATTAATTTCTTGAAGATTCTCATGTCACATTTTAGATTTTTGAAGAATTAATTTAATATCATTATTTTATAAGATTAATATAGAAAAATTAAATCTTTAAGAAATTTAATTGGTTATAAATGGGATTAAAAATGTAAAAAAAGTTGGTTGGAACCCTATCAGAAGATATGGTTAATTGTAATGCTACTATCAGAAGATATTAGTGATGAATTGACATATACAATATTTGCAGCTTGAAGTGAATATTATCCAGTAATTTAAAATTTGATAAAGAAGTCACGTGACTTGTGTATTTTTTACTGCTCAATTTTCTACCAACTCAGATTTTTAAACCCCGGCCTGTCCGTTGCCCACCCCTATTCAAGTTATTTTCACATTCTAATTTTTTTTTATTACAATTACAATATTATGTTTTTTTAACTTAATGAAAAACTGAATTTTAATTTTGTTTTTTTCTCAAAATTACTAATTCTTTTATAATTTTTATAATTTTTATAATTTTTTTTAAAATTTTATTATAACATTTATTTTATATATTCACAACAAATATAAGTAAATATTATTTCATGCAAGATATGAGTCAACACACCAGTAGTTATATACAGAATTTAGAAACCAATGTTTTCAAAAAGAATATATACTTACAAGTAACTGCATGTTTAAGAAAGAAAATTATGAAATGCTACTATTCTTCATAGATAAGCTTAACCCCATTAGGACCTATAAGTGCTACCTCGGTAGAGCTTGTAAAACAACACTGAAATCTAGTTCTGGAACCCACAAGACGTCCATAACTAGTATCAGACCCTACTATCATCAACACCTGAAGTAGCAAATATTTGAAAATGAAATATGAATAACATATAAAGAAATACCTTTTTTTTTTAAATACACATATATGAACTCATTTCTATCTTAGATATATATGCTTTATCAAAAGAAAAAAATCCTATATTTTGTTAAACTCTAAAACCATCAAAATATTACAAAATTATTTATAGGTGAATCCAATGTCAAGCATGAAAAGTGTTAAAATCGACAAGGTTTCCAAACCTTTAGTATTAATCGACCTAAAAAAGTAACACATAGGAGGTGAAAAGACATTTCTGACCAAATGAAAGTAACAGTCTAATCAAATCTTACAATTAAAAGCTTAATCAAAATAAAATGAGATTCCTAAAAGATTAAAAGATTGCAAAAAGTACTATATTTTCAAAAGCAACATAATTATTTCCAAAGTTAATATGAATAACTCCTTTTTTTTTTAACGAACAGAACATCTTTCTAAAAGCATTATATATACGTGATCTAATGGAGCTAAGTTAGTGTTATTATAATCGAATCATTCAACTATGTTTTGTAAGACCGTTTCTCCCATAACTATGATGGAGAATCGTTTCGTTCCTCTTCGGCTGCCTCGTGAATGGTTGTGAGTGGGAGTATTAAAATTAATTTGGTTTTGTGATGATCGCAAGCAACGATTTGATTGATGATTTGATGAACGCCTTAAAACTTGTGAAGTTCGCTCAGCAGGATTTGATGATTTGATGATTTGATTAAAATTAATTTGGTTTTGTTGATGACGCCTTAAAACTTGTGAAGTTCGCTCCGCAGGATTTGAAAACTCATCCATGCTCCCAACACATTTGAAGCCACCAAGTACTTTAAGGAATGTTTTCATTATGCTAGGATTCCGCTGTTTAGAATTTGAGTTTCGATTCCTTTCTTCCATTGAGAGTTCCTTTTGTCCAAATTCTATGTTATCTACATTATATTGTCCATAAATAATAACAGTATTAATTATATTAAATAACATGTAAGGCATAATTTAAAAGGAAATAAATAACACAGTAGGCATATTAAATAACACATTAATGTGAATCTTATAGTAAGAAATAAAGGAAAGCAAAACAATAGAGACGTAAATGAATATAAAGGAAAGACAAATCATTGAAACTATGGTAACAGTGGTATTTAAAAGGAGAAAAAATACCACTAGACTTGTTTGATTATTCTAATAAACCCATTCGTATAAAAAATTGTTCTAACTCAATTTGTTTAGTTTGATAATTAAATATATGTTTAAATATGATTTTAATCTATGTAAAATGAATAAATTTTAATTTTCGTTCTTGTATTATTTTTCATTCTTTGAAAATTAAAAATTATTGTTTTTGATTCTCTAATCTTTTATGACACTCATTAACTATTTATTTATTAAATAAAAAGTCAAGTTATCATCTTAAATGATAATTTTTAATATTTATGGTATAGTATCAACAAATAACATCTTTAAAAAATTTTCAAGATCTTAAAAAAAATATTATTTCCTCTAATCTTGAATATAAAAAATTATATTTATTAAAAAAGATGAACATAATTTAAAAGTATCAATTTTATTTAAAATAAATATTTTTAAAATTCTACTTCTTAAAATGAACGTTGGATATATATTAAAATATTTTAAAATTATTTATTTAAAATGAAGAAAACACCTATAATGCATAAGCTTACGAATGAAAATACTTACCAAAATTATTTCAATTTTAAGAATGGCAAGATTTTAACGAGATGTTAACTCACCGCGATTAACTTAAACAACAAATAACTAGTTTTGTGATAATTTTACCTTCAAAATTAATTTTTTTACTGCGGATTCAAACATTCTACTATTTTTTTTTTCTTTTTTTTTAGATGATAGCGAATTTCACTATTAAAATATTTTTTTACACACAAAAAGAAAATAAAAATAAAATAGTAGACAGCTGCAAAATGTGAGTACCCCAATAAAAATAAAACTAGGATTAAACAAATAACCTAAGTTAGCTCCCCAGCCTATTCTACTACTTTCTCTTAGGCCATGCACAGTAGGAACTTGTTAGCTTAGCTTAAATTAATCAATCATAAGGGCACATCCACGTGAAAGTCACATATTGCAAGCCCAACAAATGAAACGGTCCCCTGATATTCCTAATACTTTTCCTCTCTTTTTATGGCATCACTTCACAAATTATATTAATCATTTATCTCTCTTCCTTATTTCTCTATGGGTGTAGAGACACGTTAATAGTCCAAATATCCTTTTCCTTATTGTAAGCACCAAATCAGACTCAATCATCAACTCAAGGATGACAAACCTTAGTTACAGGAAGCAACACGAAGAGATGATGACCCACATACCAAGACAATACCATTGCGCATAGAAGACATTACACATACATGTATTCAGAAATTTTACAACCATCATAATTATATTCAACAAGGACAACTAATGTGTTCATTAGCGCTGCTTAACCTAAGTAATGCGAGAAAACATATATGAATATATACAAGTCAATATATTGTTAAAAAATAACAACCAGCCATTTGCTTCATGAATAAATACGTTTTTGTTTTCTTTCCAAGTACATTTATATATGCATTTACGTATGAAAACAAATTATATTTATCAAATTAGGAAACAACACACACACGACATCTTAATTATCACTACAAACAGTGTAGATAATAGAGCAAATAGTTAGATCCACACTCACTTACATAGATTGCAGTTCAGGGATAACGTAGATTTTTCAACCTGCTTTCTACAATTTAAAGTAAAACATGCACCAATGACATATTATAGCAACTTGGCGACCTAGGCAACTTAAAAATAGATAGGGTTTTCGGATCGCCTTTTGAATATTCTAGTAGAGGATTGTGTTAAAGAAGCATAGGCATGCCGTCCATGGGAAATGGCTTGCACATAACATTTTCCATGAAGTAGTTAGTTGCATCCATCACGGCAAATTGCATATCCTCAGACGGCTTCCAATGACGTTTTCTCTGATTGATGAACCAGTTGTTGATCTGTTTCAGATCTAGGCCTGTAGATTCTGCAAGTGCCTGCTTTTGAGATTCCTACATGTTCATCCAATCACATTCACCGTTACCATAAGATTAATCATCAGATATATAGAAATAATAATCAACAAACCTGATGAATAAATGCAAAATTGACTGTTGATACCAACATAACCATTTGACGTTTCAACATTCATGATCATTATTATTTTCGAAAACCAACAGCTATAGGCTATAGCACCATCAAATGCCTATTATTTGGTGAAAATATGGTAATGAAAATATGAATATTCATCAAGATATATATTAAAACATTGCCAGGCATAGTATATGTGACTTATAAAGGATGTAAAACTTGGTTACCGAAGGATAAGGCCACTTATAATGCCTGTTCCACCAATCAAGTAGCTGTTGCCGTGCTTCCTTTGGCAACTTTCCATTCTTTTTCTTCTTCAAAAATTCCTTCTTGAGGCTCCCTAGATATCCACTATACTTGCGCAAAAGCTGAACTTTCAGTTCCCGGTCTTCAGCTTGAGAATCTAGGTTGTTTTCATGCACATCAACCTCATTTTGTGAAGATGATTCATTTTGACCTAAATTTCAAATTGCCATAACAAAATGAAAGAAAAATTAAGAACTATCAGTAAAAATAATTCATACAAATTAATTAATTAACATACATCAGGAAATACTGACATCATGAGATTGCATGGCAGCCATAGTTACTGACATATAACAGAAATATTAAATAAGAATAATATATCCAATAATTTGAAATCTTCTTACTAATCCCCTTACTTGATAAAGAAAGTATTGAAATTATTTATATTTCGAAGACATTTAATATATTTATTTATTCATTTAATTAATACAATTTTTATAAAGTAATAAGAGTAGTAGAATAATATTATAGAAAGATATAACACCATTCTATTATATATATCAACTAAACAAATCATTATCTTAAGATTATATGTTCTCTTTCTGAATTATCATCAAATGACATGCATTACCTAACAAATGACAAAAACATTAAAAACTTAATTTTATTAACAATAGTTTCTTTATTACAAACAAGCTATATTACTAAATCGGAGAAAATTGAAAAGAAAATAACAGAACTTTGGATCAGTGTTTAATGAATCTCACCATGCATACAGATAAATTCATATTTTGAAAAGCCATTCAAGAGTACAGCCTTTACTCAAATAGGTAAACCTAATACACAACATTTGTGGTTCACTTAGAGCTAAAAATGTATCCCTTTCATCTACCCACCACTAGAGATCATCCAACGAGGGAAATAACAAAATAATCATGCAAACTCAAATTTACATTGGTTTTTGAGAATTAAGCTACAGAGGGAACAAATTGATTGACAAGGAAACATATAGCAACAGATGATTAGACAAGGAGTTTCCTTTTTCTACTAAGCTCTTAAAGGGACTTTGACAAAGAGATCCATGCATCTAAATGAAGAGAAGGAATTAAACAGAAGAAAGAAGACTAAAGCCTTGCAAGAGGTGACAACTCACTGAGTACGTGTGAAATAATGAGTAACACCAAGGTCACTCGAACCGAAAAGAAAAATCCCTTTAAGAAATATCCGGAAAGCCATCAAGATTATCAATGGGTCACTTAATTAAGTAGCATTGGGTTCGAATAAACTTTTCATCATTAGAATAATAAAACAAAATCTCATTTTTCTTGATTTCCCCTCAAGCAGTAATATGGACTCATAATCGTTTTCAAACTTTTTGACCTAATTCAAACACTTTGGACCCATTATTATTAACAATCTTAAAAATACTGTAAAGGGTTTTAGTCAGGTTCCTTTATAACTAATCACACTATTTATGATGAGAAAGGTTATTTGACTAACTCTTTTAAACTAATTCGGAAGAAAATATATAACAAACAAATAAATTTTGGCATCACATCATTCTCACTAAAAACACATTTATCTAATAGACGCAAGTGTGGTTATTGCTTACGAAGATCAGAGTTATGAGCAGTAACTAGCTAGCAAAGTCATCGATCCCTTCAATGCTAGCAGTATACTTCCAGAGAGGATTTAAAGGCATTGAGACAAAGAAGAACTTCCACTAGTCTAAGGATAGAAAGTTAAACCACGATTCATCACTACTTATTTAACCTCTAACCAAAACCTTTCCACACAGGGTTGATTTCTAGCAATTTCATAGGAGTAAAACAAACGATCCATGGCTGTCCTGCTAATTCACTCGTTTTTCTTTTCTCTCCCTTAGGTCACAAGTATGGATTACTAATTAAGTTCTCTCACACACTGACACTCAAACTTGGTAGCTCACCAGCACCCACTTCCCCAAACAAGAAATCGTCCACAATTGCTCCACCGTACTCAGAGAAGTGCAGGAACAGATAATGATTTAGAGTTAATCACCAAAATCTGATGAAACTGCTAGGGCTTTGAGCTGACACTCAATTCTTGAAAAGAAAAGCATGGCTTCTTTAAAGGGTTTTGTAAGCTCTTGCTCATACTTAATGAGCATCTCACAGTAGGCCTCCATGAACTGGTCCAGAGCTGGATCTTCACCTATTGATCCACTTGCTGTGCTTCCTGATGAAGAATTTAAGGATTCACATTTGGCACATGACTCCTCTAAGCTAGCCACCACTTCAGGAGGTGCTCCAACCTGTAAGAACTCCACTCGCACCATCAAAACAAGCAAAGCATGAAAATAAAGAAAATCTCTAAAAGAAAAACCACAACAGAAATTTTGAATCTTCAGAAAACCCATGAAAGAGAAATAGATGAATGCAATTTCGGTTTCCATGTTAATTACAAGAGTGCATGATCATATACATATATGGACAAATTGTCTAGGGAAGAAAGGGAAAGATATGTGTACTTATGTGAATATGAAGCATGTAAGAACAATTTAGAGTTCATCACCTTGAGGCAATTGAGGTAAGAGGACAAGAGACGAGGAAAAAGAGGATGTGCCATGATTTTATCCCTTACACTGCAGGTGTCGGTGGGATTATGGTGGCTGTAGTGATGGTCCTGAGCGATGCTATCGCTAGTGACAGGTACCCTTCTATCACTGCGCATTTGGGCACCAGAGTTGTTACTGAGAGGCAGAGAAAGAAACTTCCTATTAGTTTCCATGTTCATCATGTCCATCTCAGAAAGCTCACTGCAACTGTTCCCTCCAAACCCTATCATAGATGCCAAGTAAGTTGTGTTAAACCCTTGAAAGGAACGAAGACCTCTTTTTGTATCTCTCTCTCTCTCTCTATATGTAAAAAACTAAAACTCCACATGGTACATATAATGCATTTATTTACATATTATAAAATAGTAATAGTAATACCACTAGCTATGTCTAGCTCTACCTCTTTGGCTTGGATCAGTTGTTCCTAGTCCCCACCTTACTGTTTTCTCAAAAAGAGCACTGCATGTAATTGTCCAGAGAGTACTCCCGGAAATGAAGCTAAAAAATCTGAGTCTTTTTTTGTAGAAAACTCCAAAGAACCTAAATGGATAGTCAGTCAGAACAATAGGGATTTTTGGGCTCTTGGCTCTATAGCCTGTAAAAGGTAGTGGAATCAGATTCAGATTCAGAGTCCTCCCTTGGGAATGTGTAGTCTACCCTCTTCCTTCTGTGCATCAACAGTGTTGCTTCTTAATCTCATTCTCTCTCTCTCTTACACATAAACTCAAACACTACCAGTGATGTGTGTTAAATGCAGGTGGAGACACAGAGGCTACACGCAGGGTTAACGTGTGTCTCTGCAACTTAACTCAGAGTTTTCCTTCCCAATGAAAGATGTATCTATGTGAAACTCACCCTCTTAGGTCTATGCACTACCACTGTTTATGCGTACTATTGTTGGCTATCTCTCACTCATATCATGGAATGGAGGAGAGAGAAAAGGTACTTCACTCATTCACAAGAATTAAATCTCAATATTTATTTATATGCTAATAAAATTAGTACTAAGTACGTACTTATATGCTGTACTTCTTAATCAACTTATAGTATTTATTTCATTTTAACATGGTTAAGTATTAAAATATTCTTAAGAATAGATGTGTAAGAATTAAGAAATAACTTTTGATAACAAAAAGGATTAAGTTAACTTTCTATCAAGTCCTATGTTAGATTGAGATGTGCACATTTTTGGCGAGTGAGTTTGATTGGAAGCATAGCAAAACTCAGTGGCTTAGAATAACACAAAGTGCAAAAAACCTGTTGGCGATGGCAATGAAATCTACATATATTGAAATATAATTGATATCAAAACGTTTTTGATTTGGTTTGGATTGCTTTGGCTTTAAATCGTAGGGGTAGAGGTGTTGGGTGTGATTGAAAGGAATCAAACATCAACCGTCCATCGAGACGTATCACTCCCATGTGATATTCCTTTGGGGAGATATTGAATCTTTATCTATCTCTCACACACACACACCACTTTTGCTTTAGTATGATGGAATTGGTATATATTAGCCACTAGGAGGGTGGGTTAATGGGAGAAAGACGACACCGTTTTGTAAATTGGAATCCATGCAAAGACACACATATGTCAGAAGGGTCACGTCAATCTAATCAAATGGAAAAATATAGAGGAGAAAAGTGAGTTTGAAGAGGTAGACATAGCAAAAGAAGGCCATGTTATATAAGATGTTGCCCTCATTGTGGGACACTCCCTGTGTCCCTTCCCTTCAGTTTTTTACTATTGCGTTTCTTACCTTACCCTACACGAATGATTGACAATTTGACATATTGTGTTATTCCATTTTCTTTTCAATAAATAATATATAATATACTTATCATACAAAAGTTTTTTTTTTCTTCTTATAAAATATATTTTTTTTATTTTCAATTTTTACAAATTTTAATTTTAATTTTAGTATTATAACTTTTTTTTTTAATTTTAGTTTTTTTTGTTTAATAATAAATTTAATTAATAATATAATTTTTATAAATTCTTAATCAATTAATTTAACATCATTAACTTAGTTGAATAAATAAATATTTAAAAATATAATTTATAAAAATAATTCACTTATTAAATAGTAGAAAACATTACTCATAAAACTCAGCATAATTAATAAATAATTGCGTTTGTTAAGCATGATAATAGAGATTTAACTTCTAAACATTTGTAGGAAAAAGTTATTAGAAAAAAAACTTTTATATAATCTGTATAAAAAACACTTAAAAAATTATCCTAAATATTCACACAAAAATTAAAAGCAGCGATTATTTACTTTTCCTTTAACCTCCCGGTTTTATATATCATTAGGGTAAATTGAAATTTAAAAGCTCAATGAAAGTAACGAAAAATTGAGTGAAAATAAAGATATTTGATTTAATATAAATAAAAAAATTAATAAAAATAGGTAAAAAGTAACTAGTCCACTGTACAGTTTTAATTTTTTTTCCTTTTTCATTTTCTTTTATTAACATATTTATTTATTTTTATTTTTATTTTTTTACATATTTTTTCATCTTAGTTTTCTTCTACACCATACAAAGAATAAGATATTTCCTTTTTTTTTTCCAAACATGTATTGGTTGATTTTGGTGGAAGTTTAAGGTGTATACGAATAAAAAAAAGTCAATTCACAAGAATCTTTAACCTATTCTATATCATGCCTAAGTTAGGCTAGATTTATTTTTAGTAAATAAATCACTCAATACTTTTATGAAATGAATTTAATTAAAAATATTCAAACTTAGGCCATTTAAAAAATATTTTAGTTCTAACAAAATAACCTACTTAAAAAATATATATAAAAATATTTATTATTATTATTATATTAAATTTGTTATAATATATTAAATTTTTTTATTTTTAATTTTTTTAATATTATATATATTAACTAACATAATAAGTCAAACCTAAACTTATAATTTATTGAAAGATAAATTTATATCATATTTAGATGTCTTATTATAAAATATGTTTATCATCAATTATCATAAATATTTATATTAAATATTAAAATATGTTCATACCATATAAGTAAGATAAACTTGATTTTCATAAAACCTAATTTAAAGAACATTTTATATAAGATTTTTCATGCTTGAAAATCATAATTTTTGAAAAATACAAATTCTAGAAATCATGATTACTAAGATTCGTTTGACTATTCATAAGTATTCATGGAAATGTTTATATTTATAAAAAAAATAACACAATACCTTTATTATAAATAATTATTTATCACATTAAAGTATTTAATAAGAACAACATAATATTTTGATCATAATAAAAAATTTAACTAAAAAAAGTTAGATTCCTATCATCTCTTGTGATTTTTTTAATGAAAAAATAAATTAAAAAATATCCATAAAAATGTTATATTCTTAAGAATAATTTTTAAAACACTAATTCTAAGCTTAGGAATTTAATATTCTTAACTTATGATTTTTGAAAATTTAAAAAAAAAAATCTTACCAAACACTTCTTTAGTATAAAATTATCATAAAATAAAACTTAAAATATATTTTTAGGCTAAAATAAATTTTTATATAGACCAAATCATATATTTCCAAGATATATACGTCAAACTCAATCTATATAATTTTAATTAAGACCAAACTCAAGTTTAGCAAAACTTAATTTTTCCTAACTTATTTTTACTTCTAATAGAGCATCTCATTTTTTTAAAAAAATAAAATTAAATAATTAATAATAATATAATTTCTTTAAAAAATAAATAAATATTATGATAAAAGATAATAAAGTAAAAATACATTTTTTAATTAGAATATAAGTTTTTTTATATAATTTATTTATTTCACTCTTTTTAAATTTATCTAAATAAGTAAAGAAAATAATATTTATTTTTTTATTCAAATAATATTTTTTTCCATCCTTTCTATTTTATTTGTAAATCCAAAGAATCCATTAGTTTGTTAGCGGTGAGTTCATCCCCTCCCAAGTCCCTTCCTTCCTTATCGGTATGACTCAGTGGAATTTCCTTATTATCGTTAGCCAACCTTGCAATGCCATGTGGTCCACAGAATCGCACAGAATCGCGCAGAATCAATGGTGAATTTCTCGACGAAATATCATAGATGCTTTTATTTCTTAGACTAAATTGTATTATTCTTACGAGTATTATTATTAGAAATATTATTCCAAACGAAAATATTTTATAACTAATTTTAATTTTTAAATATTTATAAAATGATTTTAATTTATAAATAAAAATATTTAAAAAATCAAAAAATTAAATTAAAAATATTTTCATAAGAATATAAGATTTTCATTCTCTAACATGAAAATAAAAAAAATTATATATAAAATAAATTTATAAAAATTCATTATAAGTAAAACTAATTTTTTATAACTTATAGTAAACATCAAAATCTTATATTCCTAAATTCACATTTTCAAAAATAACATTCTATCACTTTGAATCAACCCATTCATAATGTCAACCTAGCTAAGAAATCGGATTCTATAACTCCAAGGAGACATGGATCGGATATCCTTATACATTTAATAACATAGAACTTACTGTTACTAACGTATGATTTACTATTCACAGACATAAAGTAGTTTGTTCCACTTGTCCCTTATGATTGACAAATTTCATCAATTAAGTTTTTAAGAAAATTAAAAGATATCCTTACCTTTTTCCCAATAGACGATGATATATAAGAATGTTTATGTCTATGTGAGATGTCTCTCGATCGTACCACTATAACAGTATTCGAGAATTTAGTGGCAAAATAATGTATATGACAAAATCTTAATTAAAAAATTTAAAAGAATGTCAACCACGGAAGGAAATTAAGGAGATAATTCCATTCAAAGGAAGGTTTTTATCTGAAGGATTTTATTTCTTTATTTTGGTGTTAGAACGTTTTCTTGTATTTAAGAATATGATCATTATAAACGAGGTTATGTTATGAGGCTAAAATAAAATAAAATGCTTAAACTTTCTTATGCCTTACGTACGTCATTACCTATATATGCATATAGGTCAATTAACTTTGTAGGAAATATAGTTTACTCTTTGTTTCTTACAATTAACAGTACGTTATTATTGTGTTTTTAAGCAAAAGGAAAACATCCAAATTGCTCAAAGGAGGATCAGAATATCAACTTGATGATTCCATTCGATGGCAAACACATTTTTAAATGACAGTAACGAGTAGATGCAAACAAACAACGTAATAAGGATAAAATCCTAGAAGGTTTCTATCAGTTGGATAATGACTACGAAATCTATATATGCTTCATGAAATAAGATTTTTCTTTTTCAGGGGAGCAATTAGAATGAAATAAGATTGTTGTTTTCTTTACATTCAGTAATGTTGCAAAAGAACCTCTACTCAAAAACAAAAAGTTAACAAAACAGTATAGTGACTAGTTGATTGATTCGTAGACGTTTCACTTTTTTTCCAATTGACAAAGCAATATTAATTTTTTGACAGTAATATTCTTGTTTTCAGTTGTTGTTGGCTCGAGGAACAATCTGTATAAAGGGTCATCTTGACACAAATATTAGATCGTGACATGGAAATATTGCCTTTGAGAAGTATTCTTAAGCCTCATACTAAATAATCTAGGTCATTCAGGACTCCTATAAATAACAGCTAATATACTAAATATATTTATGACTTGACTCATTTTATTTTATCAACTCAACCTGATTTAAAGAAATTTTTAATGTGTTAGAGTTTATAAAATTAAACTCTAGATATTTTGAAGATAAATTTAGTTTATATTACACGTCTTATAATCCAATTTAAAATCATATATTCTTTTAAAATATATCAATTTTAAAATATTTATATATTAATAATACAATTTCTTTACTTAATAATACAACTTCATAATAATATATATTTGAAGGACTTGTTTTAAAATTTGAACATTTATTTAGACTATTATATATTTTTTAATATTTTAATGAGTTCTTATTATGAATTACTGACATTTTAAAATTACATTTAAATTATATAATATAATTACTAATTATTAAGTTTGATATTTTACTTTATGAAGATTATGTTTTACAAGATATTTTATTTAATTTTTAATTTTTTTATTAAATAAAAAAAATATTTTAACTTTTAATAAATAAGTATTTTTAGTAGTCTATAACATTTTTTAAACGATATTTCAATTAGCATCTTTTAAAAATACTAACTTCTAATTTTTTTATATTTATTCATCTTTTGTCTTTAAATATTTATTTAATTTTTA
>JAMLFT010003401.1:8345-22178 GCA_026544285.1 Pachyrhizus erosus | reverse complement strand
TTTCTTATTCTCTTATCCCTATTCTATTTTTCTAAACTTTTAAATTCTTCCTTCCATGCCTTTTATTTATTTTTATTTATTTTATTCATTTATGGAAGTATTTTCTAGATTTTAATTTTAATATTCCTTAATTTGCTAAATAAATTTCCTAACTACTTTATTTACATTGAAACGATAATATTTTCATTGATTTGAAAAATGGGATGTTACATTGACCTTGTTCTTCTGCTTCTCCTCCTGAAAACTGGTTTTCTGTTTGGCTCGAATCATATTTCAAACTTCTCAATTTCTCTTCCTCCTCCCAAAATGAGTTCGTTTTATCAAAATCAATTCTTTTGAAGTTAGAATTATTCATTTCTCAAGGTTTAAATTGGTTTTGTACAAAAATTGAAACACAGGAGCAAGAGCAAAACGTAGAATCTACTCATACTAAATTTCCAAATTTTCCTAATGATTCTATAAAATTTTGTGACCTGAACTATTCAAACTTCTTTAATGAAGATTACTTGACCCAGAAGTTTATGTGAAATGGCTAAATTACGAAGAATCAAACTCTTCGATCTCGAGTTTTTGAGCTTTTTGGTTTCAATTCATTTTTCATGAATTCATCAATTTTAGCATGTTATTTCTTCCTAAATTCAAATTCAAGCAACCTACAATAATTCTAATAATCAAATCCGAAGGAAACATAACTCCTCCTACTTGAATTTTGAATTTCCGACGAGTTTAAAAGCTTCTTCGGCGTAGCTCCAACGATGATGCAAAATTTGACTCTTCTCCCCTTCTACTTCAATAAGTTGGATGAGAGTGAAGCTTTCTTCAAGACGATGCTATGTAGATGCAGGAACAAGGAAACAAGATTTGTTTTCGTGAGGAATTGTTCAACATTTTCTTCTATTTCTCCGTCATCTTCAACCTCTATTACTCCCTTTTTATAGCATCATTCGACTTCATCTTTTGCTCTATTTTATTCGAACAATATGGGCAAAGATCTATGTTTGGCAAAAAATCTACTCGAGGTTGAAGGTGGTAATGAGCTGCTTCAATAGCGGTCTACGTTTCTGAGGATAACGTATCTATCATTAATTTGTAAAAATAAATAGCGATGGGCCTAGCAGGCAAACGTCAATCTTTGCTTCCTAATACTTACCTTCGACCCCCATGTTTTGCGCTTTGAATTCGTCCCACACCTTTTTTGCATTTCGTGTTTAATTTTCTTATTTACCCTACACTTTTAACTTTTATATTATTTGTGCTGTAATTTTACTATTTGTAATAGGTAGCTCAGTTGGCACGCTTCCGCCTCCCCCTTCTCTTGCTCTATAGGGCTTGGGATCGAATCCTAGCCCTGCCATTTTCCTTTTTCTTTTCTCTTCCTTTTTATTTTTCTTTTGATTTTCTATTTTTAATTTTTAACTATTATATTTATTATTTCTAATTTTTTCCAAAAATCCTATAAATTAGTACATATTTTTATTTTACTAGTTTTATATTTCCTTCAACCCAAATATTTATTTTATTGATTATATTCATTTATTTTTAAAAAATATTTATTTATTTATATTTAATTCCTAAAAATTTATATTCTGACTTTCTAAATTTTATTCTTTTCCTCTTCTATTTTTATTTTATCTTAAACATGAAAAATATATTTTCTATTTAAAATTAATTTATATTTTTATCATAGGTTGATTTTAATTAAATTTAACTAACTAAAATTTCTCGCTCTCTCTCTCTCTTTTTGTAAATATTATCTACTAGATAGATAATATTTTCTCATAGAAAATAAAATTCTAAATCCTATTTGGGCTAAACTAAAATATTAAAATGAAAATGAATAAAGAAAAATTTTCTAATTCAAAATAATTTTATTTTATCAAAAATAGGATGTTACAAAGTTTATGCAAAAAAATGAAGACAACTTTGTGAATGAAAAAAAAATTCCAAATTGTAAAAGAAATTAAAAAATAAAATTTTTTGGGTACTAATCAATCTTTTGTTTCAAATTACATATTGCTCAATAAAAAAAGTTCAAAAAGAAAAAGATTGCATCTTTTCTATTTTTTTGTTGATTCTAGTTTTGTGCTCTCTTTCTTTTATCTTGTCTCATTAAAAAAAAATCTTTTAGGTTTTCTTGTGTCCATGTCTATTATTATTTTATTTCTTGTTCCTTAAAGTTATCATATCACCTATTCTCTATTATTTCTTGTTGTGTAAAATCATCCTTAAAAGTTCTTAATTAAGAGCTAGTAAGATGAAGTTGAGTGGTAAAAAGCAAGAGTTGTGAGACTATCAAAGGGAGAAGCCAAAATTGAATGAAACTCAAGTGACTAAAACATATTTTAATTGTAAACACATAAAAGAGTGATTATGGGAAGATTTAATTTTATTTTTCTAACAATTTTTGTAGTATTTCAACAATGAGTGGAGGAGAAGGAGAATGACAGGTTAATCTCAAGTTATTTATGACAAAAGTTTTAAAAAAATTCCAAACCTTAAATGCAAGATTGGATAAATCTTCAATGCTGATCTAAGTATAGAAATTTAAGACCACGCACTTTTGAAGAGGAGGAAGACGAGTATTCAAATGGAAACATTATGAGGAAAAGAAGAGTTGTATCAAGAAGAGACAATCATTTGGGAAATATTAAGGTGACAATCTCATTATTTCCAGGCAATAATGATCCAAAATTTTATTTAAAATGGAAGAAATAAATTTAACATGCATTTAAATATCATGATTACTTGTTAGAGGATAAGAAGATTAAATTAACAATTTCAAAATTCATTGATTATGGTAGTATTTGGTGGGATCAATTTGTGAGTAGTAGGCATAGATATAGAGAAAGACCTATTTATAGAAATGTAGGTTGCTAAGAAAAGGAGATTTGTACCAATTCATAAAGGTTTGCTTAGAAAATTACAAAGGTTCTTTTTTGTTCACAATGAACAAAAAATTACGCTTCTTCTGTTATCTCCAAAGCAAGTCATTGAAGACCAAATAAAAGTGAGAAAAGCAAGAGATAGTGAGAAAGCCTAAGAAAAAGAGTGCAAAAGAAAAAAAAAACAAAAGAGTGAAGAAAAATGTGAAAAATCAAAAGAAAATAGTGAAGAAGAAACTGAGAAATCAAAGGAGAAAGACAAGAGTTAAGAGAAAAACAACTAGAAGAAAAATAACTAAGAAAAAAAGGAGAGAAAAATAGAAAATAAAAAATAATTAAGAGAAAAATAGTTGAAAGAAAAAGAGATTAAAAAGAAAGAGTTGAGAGAAAAAAATAGTTGAAAGAAAAAAGAGATGATAAAGAAAGAATTAAGAGAAAAGGAATAATACCTTTATTTATATTCTAACCCATTGTTTTAGTGTGATGAATATCTTTTGAAGGAAATTGAAGAAGTGGTTTTGAAAAAGGAATGCAAAGTCTTGTGTTCTAACCCTTTGTTTATAAGTGATGATTCTCTTTTGAAGGAACTTGAAGAAAGGCATCTAAAGGAGGAATGCAAAACATCAAATAAAAATGAACTTAAGCTTTCAAATATGCAAATGTATCAAGTTTTGAAGGAACTTAGTTTGCCTTACAAAACTTTGAGTCCACTTCTATTACCTACCAAAGTACTAAAAAATTACAAGATGAAAAAAAGGTAAATACAATTAGAGAATAGTCTACACCTAAAAATACAAATGAGGCAAGAAACTTTCATGGTCAAACAAGTTTTTATAGAAGGTTTGTAAAGAATTTTAGTTTTATTAGTACACTTGTGAATGAACTTGTGTTCAAATGGGATGATATGCATGAAAGAGCTTTTAATTTGTTGAAAGATAAGTTGATCAATACACCTTTATTTTGTTTGTCAAATTTTGATTCTGGTGTTGGAATAAGGGTTATAGTAATGTAGAACTCGAAAATAATTATACATCTTAGTAGAAACTTAGTGGAACAACATTGAATTATTTTAACTATGACAAAGAGTTATATGCTTGGGTGAGAACTTCGCAAAATTGACAACACTACTTGTGGCCCGAAAAGTTCATAATCCATTTTAACCATCAATGTTTAAAGTTTCTAAAATCCAAGGAAAGCTTCAAAAGAGACATGTCAAGTGGTTGAAATTCATTGAGATATTTCCTTATTGATCAATAATGATAAGGAAAATATTGTGGGTTGATGCATTGTCTAGAAGGTATGTATTGTTTACTTCTTTGCAAATTAAGTTACTTGATTTTGAAACTATAAAAGATCTATATGTTGATGGTTTGTTCTAGTCAAGACTTGTTAATTTCTACATGTTTTCTTCTTCTAAACTCTTTCAAGTATTCTAAAGAATTCCTTGCTTCAAATTCAATGCTTCCATACATTGATGCATTACTTCCTTCTTTCCTAACACTAGTGTGTGCTTCTAAACAATGTAAACTATTTTTTCTTCATTCTATTATTATGCAATGCATTCAGTAATAATCATCTAATTGTGTGTAGCTTCTATATCTAACCCTTGATTATAGCTACTTCAAGAATCAAGCTTCTAATCATATACAACTTTTGATATATGCACTTTCACTTAAAAAAAGATGATTGTCCTTCTACTTCTAGTCTTATTTCCTTTTAGTAGTCTTGCTCTTGATCATAAGATCTATAGCTAAAAAGATTTGTATTGTAGATCAATGTTTCATACCTTTTTGCTTCTAAATCAAGTATTATTATTTAAGGCACATCATAAAGCAACCATTTGTAGCTAAGTTCAGATAACTTACGATTTTCTTATTGAAGGTTTGTCATCATTAAGACTTAAACTTTTAGAGGGATTTTATTTCAACATGTTGAATATCTTTGCTTTAAATTGCTCTAATATTTATGATACAAATCCCAATAAAAAAGGATCATATTGAAAATAGGTAAAAGGATAGAAATATGAACTTGACTCTAATCGCGACCTGATAATAGAACCAAAGTTATCAAATAAGAACTTGACCCTAACCGCGACTTACTGGTAGAACCAAAGTTATTAAAGAAAAAGCATGACACTAACCTCGACCTGCCGATAGAACCAACATTGTAAAAGATCTTTAACCCAAAAACAAAAGGGAAGCTCTCACAAAAGAGACAAATACTTAATTCATTAAAATCTGAGTTGTTTATCCTCTACATAGGTTCCTATTTATAAGGAATTAAAAGAAACAAATAACATAAAACAAATCCTATAAATTTGAACTAAAGATAAGATAATAGAAAACAAATCCTATTTTTAATTGAATTAAAGATAACATAAGTTAAAATATTTATCTCATCTAAAAATTTGTAGCCATGATCTTCAAATTGTAAGTGTGAGACAATTCTTGAATTGAGTATTGATAGGTTCATATCAATTTAAGTATCTTAATATTTAATAAAAGAATGAGTTTTTAAGTATAGGTATAGCCTTTGATAAAAAAACAAATCTAGTCAATTTGTCAAGACCTAGTACATAGAGAAAAAACAAAGAAGGAATATATCAAACTTACATCTAATAAGCATTACCATAACTTACATCTAGGTTACTTATAAAGGTGAATTTTTTAAAGAAACATAAAACATGAAGTGGAACCTGCCCTTAATGTAAACAAATTATTATATATAAATGAAACTCAAATAATATACATGTTCAATACTAGCTTTCTATCACCCACAAGTGTCATGTAAAACATGGGGATATTGATCCTTGGTCCTAACTCCCAACTCTTAAGTAGCACCTCTAGCATTGTGACTCCATA
The DNA here is from genome assembly GCA_026544285.1 of Pachyrhizus erosus. Classification (NCBI taxonomy): domain Eukaryota; kingdom Viridiplantae; phylum Streptophyta; class Magnoliopsida; order Fabales; family Fabaceae; genus Pachyrhizus; species Pachyrhizus erosus. The sequence continues at coordinate 16,435 of JAMLFT010003401.1, read as the reverse complement.
TAACCTTCACCTAAGATATCTCCTTTCAATGAAGTTGGTTAATCTTTCAATCATCAATTCTAAGTGGAGATAAATCATAAGGGAAGAGAAAGAAAATGATATAAAAAAGTGTTTGGTTGTGTGTTAAATAGTCATAAATGGGTTCTACTAATTAGTGACCTAAAATAAGATAAAAAAAAATTATATTATCAATAACTAATGTATTTTTTATCCCTAATAAATTAATCATATTTGTTTCTAACTAAGTTTTATCTTAGTTTTGAATTAGTTAAATAGATTAGCTAGTTTAAATAACATTTGTCAAATTACAACTTTCCTAGTGACTTCATTAAATAACATTAATCCATTTAATCTATAAAATTAAAAAATTTAACAAATTGGACCTAATTATTATATTTTCTTTTGTTTAGTATAGGCCATGTGCAGTCTAGCCTAAGACATTTTCTATTAAATACAAATTAATCATTAATTAATGATGTTTTTACTACAATAAATAAATTATTTCATTTTTTTGTATAATTTTAAGTGAAGTTTTTTTCTTATCAATATTTATTATTTTACTAATTTAAAAATTTTAAAATGAAATTTTCACACTTTCTATAATTTTTAAATGATTAAAAATGCTATTTGTGCCTAAATTTTTTAATAATTGAATATTATTTTTTTAATAAGTTAAAATTTTTAGGATAATTAGGAAAATATTTATTTCACCTAAAAATGAATTTTAAAATTTATTTTAAAGACTTTTAGATATGAAAATGACACTAGTTTTACATAAGCAACAAACTAAGAGCATTTCTATCCTTTTACACAAATTTTTACGATTTCCTTCAACAAGCTTCAAAATTACTTTTTAACAATCAAATCATTATTTTAAGTTAAAAACTATTTTTTTGCCTTTTATTTAAAGTTTTAAGATATATTTTTACCTATAATGATCTTAAGACATTATGTATGAGTCGTTTCACTTTCACTCTATTTTTTTAGGGAGAACCCCATTAAAGAGTTACAAGTAAATTATAAAATAAACTCCACTAGAAATATAGGTTGTATATTTAATATGTCATTCATTGAGTCACTTCTTAACAAATGGGAAATTAACCTCTCACACTTAATTTTTGTTACGAATATGCTTGAATTATATCGATAAAGGGGATCACTTATATCTTAAAAAGAGATATTTTCAAAATATGATTCAAAGATGAGAGTTGGAAACAACATATATGTTGAATACTTAATAATTTTTAAATATAACATTGAGAAATAATGAAATATTCAAAAACTTGGAAGATTATGGGATGTCTTGTATTTTAATTTCAAAAAGTTATTTATTCAAAATAGTTATATTATTTGAATTTAATCCAGCATCATCCATCAAGAATGTTAGAAGCAGTTGGATAAAGAGTAGTTATTTTCTATATTATGTACATATGTCTTTCTTGTGTGATTTGTTTGTTGTGTTAAAAATGTTTGGTAATGGATTGCCTTCCTTGCCCTCCTATGTAGAAAAAAAATCCAATATTGAGAAAGTTATTAGATTCTCACTTATTTAAGTGGAGAGAGATATGAGAAAAGAGGAGAGAGGTAATTAGGTCTCAAACAAGAGAGAACACCAGTAGTATGATAAGGAAGAAGAGAAAATATTTTTTGCTCACAAACAGTAAAATCATAACTGTAGACTCATTCATTTTTGCATCAATCTATAATTTTGATAGAAGCTTCATAACATCTAATTCTTCATTCTAAATAGTTGGATTGTAAAAAAGAGATCTAAGTTGTGACATATTTAGTTTGCACAATAGCTTTGTCCTTTGAGATTTTTCATCTTCTTGGTTCTCTATTTGTAATCTTTATAACCTTATTGCTTGTTTGACTGTTAGCACTTTTTTGTGCACTTGATTGAGACTCTTTTGTATCTTTTTTTATTATTATTATCATAGTGGAGATATTTCTTTGGTCTAGATGATTCGTGATTTTTTACCCTTATTTTGAGAGAATTTTTCCACATTAAAATATTTGGTGTCTTTTACATGATTGCGGTGATTTGTTGTTGTTATTTATTTGTTGTTGCTCCTCACGAATTCTTGCAAGTTGAGGGGATCTATTTCCACGACATTTACTCTGTGATTGGATTCTTTATTGTTATTGTATTGTTGTCCCCTCATTATAGTGGTATTAGAGCTCTTATTGGTTTGGGGCTATTTGACTTACTTGAAGACGGAGACAAATACAAAAATTGTTGCTTTGAATAACAGTAACTATCACTTGTGGAAGAGTAAGAGGAAAGGCTTGTTATTTGTGAAGAAAATGCATCTTCTTGTATTTACAACTCAAAAGTCGAATTCCATGTTTCATGAAGATTGAGATTTTGAACATTAATAGGTGTGTGATTTTATTCAGGAATTTGTAAAAGAAAATGTTTATAGTCACATTGTTAATGAGACACAAACTAGAACTTTGTGGAATAAGATTGAGTCCTTGTATGCATCTAAATCATAGAATAATAAATTATATTTGTTGAATTGTTTGATGAATTTGAGGTACAAGAAGAGTTCTTCCATTTCATATCACTTAAATGAATTTTAAAGATGTCTATATCGACTATCAGGAATGGATGAAGTTTTGGGATTATGGCTACTAAACACTTTACTTGAGTCTCGAGAGACATTTTGAGTTTATGTTACTAACTCAACCCCTAATGCTATTGTTTCTTTGCAAAAGGCAAAGAATGGTGCTCTTAATGAAGTCATGAGAAGGAAGGCATAAGGTTCTTCATCTCACTCTAAGGTGTTTGTCACTAAAAATAAGGGGAAAAGTTAGAAAAAGTAATTGAAGGATGGTAAAGAGAAGAGCTAGATTAAGTCCAGATGTAGATTTAAGAATGTGGAGTGTTATTGTTGTCATAAAACATGACACATACAGAAGAATTATTTTTTGTGGAAAAAGGAGAATAAAGGCAAGAAGGGTAAGTAGAAAGAGAATGATTGTGATGATGATGATTGTGTTGTTATTGCTACTTGTGGTGATCTTGTTATTCTCCGTGATCATGATTCAATTAATCTTGTATCAGATTAGAACATGTGGATAGTTGATAAAGGTCCTACATTGCATGTTATACCAAGGAAGGAGTTTTTCACATCTTACACTTCTAGTGATTTTGGAGAATTGAAGATGGGTAATGATGGTGTATCTAAGGTGATAGGTGTTAATGATGTTTTCCTACAAATCAACATGGAAATGCAATTATTGCTTAGAGGAGTCCAACATGCTCTTGACATTCGTTTTAATTTGATTTTTGTGCAAATTCTTGGTGATGGTGGTTATGATAACCACTTTGGTTCTGGAAAATGGAAACTCACCAAAGGTAACTTGGTTGTGGTCAAAGGAGAGAAATTGTCTAAAGTGTATTAGAAAAAATATTTTTTTGCTAAAGACAATGTGGATCCCTTGAAAATGGAGGCATCTTTGTGGCATCAAAGGCTTAGTCATATTAGTGAAAAAGGACTAAATTGTTTAACTAAAAGGATGTTCTTCAAGGTTTAAAATGTGTAGAATTTGATAAATGTTCTCATTGTATGGCTAGTAAGCAAACCAAAGTATCCTTCAAGAAGCACACTCTTTCAAGGAAGTAAGAGTTGTTGAAATTGGTGCATGCTAACGTTTGTGGTCCATTGAAGATAAAATCTTTTAGTAATGTACTTTATTTTGTCACCTTTATTGATGATTATTCTAAGAAACTATAGGTCTATGCTTTGCAAACAAAAGACCAAGTGTTTGAGAAGTTCTAACAATTTCATGCTTTGGTTGAAAGAGAATTAGATAAGAGGCTAAAATGCATTTGTACTAACAATGGTGATGAGTATTGGGAACCCTTTGATGTCTATTGCAAGAAGTAAGGTATTGCACATGAGAAGACTCCTCCTAAAGTTCCTCAATTGAATGGTTTAATAGAAAGGATAAACAAGACTTTGTTAGAGAGAGTGGGGTGCATTACCCAAACATTTCTAGGGTAAGGCACTATACATGGTGGTGCATGTTATTAATCTCACTCCTCTAGTTGTCATTAATAGTGAAGTGTAAAAAAAACATTTGGTTTGACAAGAATGTGAGCTATGATCATTTGTGTTTCTTTGGTTGCAAGACATTTGTTCATATTCCAAAGTATGAAAGATTCAAGTTGGATGCGAAGATAAGACAATGCGTCTTTATTGGTTATGGTTATGATGAATTTGGTTAGAAGTTGTATGATCTTGTTGAGAAGAAGTTAGTTCAAAGTTGTGATGTGCAGCTCATGGAAGACCAAACTATTGAGGAAATTGATAAAGTGGAGAAGACTACACTCGAGTAAGTTAGAAATTTGATTATTGTTGATCTTATGTGGTTGTCTATTCACAATCTAGATAATATTGAGGGTAGTGTTCAATATGGTGAACATCATGATGATGTTGATGATCAACAACTTGGAGATGGATTAGATGTTCCTTTTGATGACATCCAAGAGGAACGTGAGATGTTACATAATGAGAATCTTGATGATGCACCTAAATTATCTCAAGTTCAACTTAAGAGGTCCAATAAGCAAAAACAACCTTCTATAAGGTATTCTTCTGATGAGTATGTGACCTTGATTGATGGGGTAGAAGTTGAATGTTTTGAAGAGACCATGGAAAGTGATTAAAAACAAGAGTGGTTGGATGAAATGTAAGATGAGATGAAATCCTTGCATGATAATCACACTTATGACTTGGTGAAATTGCTTAAGGGCAAAAAGGCCTTAGAAAACAAGTGGATTTTCAAGGTGAAACATGAGAGTAATTCTATGTCTCCAAGGTACAAAGCCAAATTAGTGGTGAAAGACTTCAACCAAAAATGTGTTGATTTTCATGAGGTTTTCTCACCTATGGTTAAGATGTTGTCTATTAGAGTCATTCTAAGTTTGGCTACTACTCTAAATTTGTAGGTTGAACAAATGGACATGAAAACTGCTTTCCTTCATGGCAATTTGGAAAAAGAGATTTACATGAAGCAACCTAATGGTTTTTAGGTTAACGGCAAGGAAGACTATATGTGTAGGTTAAGAAAAAGCTTATACAATTTGAAGCAGGATCCAAAACAATGGTATATGGGGTCTTCTTCTTCTAATGATCCTTTCTTTCCTTCTTGATTATTAGCTCTAGCTGGGGTTGAGCCTGTAGAAGAATTTGGATTTGGAGGGGGTTGAGACATCTAGGAGTTGCGGGAATATTAGGTAGGACCCTAGCATATCTAGGTGGCAACATATGGGTTAAGATGACAAGTATATCTATGTGAGAAAATTGTCAAGGACATATTGCACTAGGAGATCTAAAGGCAAATCTCACGTATCTAGTGAAGATGTCATCCTCAACCAATGGGTCATGGATCCATCTTTCTCCCAATGGTATGATTGTCAGGTGAAATAGAGGACAAAATTCTTCTGCCATTAGTATCTAAAAGTTAAGGGTTGTAGGAGTGAGCCATTTATCCTTAAACACACACACAAGTATATCATTTCTAACTATCGTGTACTCTCATCTCACCGTAACATGCCTAATTAGGATTTCCAATCGTTAGGGCCCTTCGTAGCCTTCGTTGCTCTTATCTATAGGAGGACTTACATGAGTGTGTCAATAAAAGCCTAAGTCTGCATTCTGGGTCGACGGTCGAGAGTACATATCCTGCCTGGTACTAAGTCTAGGATATTCTCAATTCAATATTGGTAATGCTCCGCCTTGTTGGGGATGTCAAGTCGATTCCATGACACCCTCTTTTCTTCGAGCGATTCACAACTTGACACCTTATCTACCCCCAAGGACTCACCAGAGCCTACGTACATTCCTCAGGTACCTTTTGTGGTCAACCTATGCAATCTCCATTCTTAATTTTCACTCGTTAGGTTTTTGATTCATCCTTCTCTCCTCACTTCCATTTATCAATTCCTTTTTGGTACTTATTTAAGCTTAGAGGTAACATTTCTATGATAATTTTATCTCATATTAATCAATCGGTCATCACATAAGTTTCAATCAACCTCTATTTGAGTAAATTGCTCAAATTGTCACAATTCTATACCTCATCTTTTACCTTAGGGGTAATCAAACAGGCTATATCTTATTGCAGAGGCTATATCAAGACAATCAAACAGGCTATATCTTATTATTCCTCTACAGTTAGTAGAGGTAATCATCACATACAAAATACTACTATAAATATGAAATAGATAAAATTAACTTCTCATATATCAATATTGAAGATGTAGAAAAAGAAGAAATGATTATTACAGAGATAACATATAGATTCACTACTTATTAAACAATTACTTATAATCTTATCATGATTATCTAAATAAATATATTTCTATTATTATTATTTATTATTATTATTATTATTATTATTGTTATTATTATTAAGGGCATTTTGGTCATTTTTATAAAAATTTATTTATTTTTAGAATTTTCTATCATGTTTCTAACTTTAAAGATGTTATAAACATAATTAATATTATTGGAGAACACTTTGACTATCTTTTTCCTGAATTTAGAATGATGAAAATAGTAAAGATTGATATAGGGGTATTTTAGTCATGTTTAGATAAAAATTCATTTTCTAAGGATTTTTACCACATTCCTAATTTTCAGAATGATATAATTATATTTGGTTCACATGTAGAATTCCTTGACTACATTTTCCCTAATTTATAATAACAAAACAGTAAAATTTTAAATTTTTAAATTAGGGCATTTTTGTAATTTCCAATAATTTTATTCCTATTAAATTTATATTATATTGATTCTCAGTTTCTACTATCAGTGTATCCAAAATGTTTCTTGTGAAAATTTTCTAAATTTTAAAACAAGATAAATAATAAAATTTCATATTTCTGACCTAGGGTTATTTTGGTAATTTTCATCCTTAGGGGTAAAATGGTCATTTGACCATTTTCTTCTTCTTCTTTCATACATAGAGTACTGATTTTGGTTTGAAGCTAGTTTGAATTCCACTCGTTCCTTCTTCTAAATCCTTGAAAAGTTAAGCCTATAATTTGCTATTTGTTATAGACTACAAAAATCAATCATCGTTTAAGCTTTGGGGGTAGGGTTCGCAAAAAGACAAAAATTTTGGTTCGAACTTGTAATGGTGATTTACAGTGAGTTAAATTTTATTTTCAGACCATATTCAGACCAAATTATAATTCAAAAATGAAATTATCATAATTCTAAAGCTATTGACGATCTAAAATTTGAAGGAAAATGACTCTTCCTACCTTTTTTTGAAGTTTTCTGGTGAGGATTTTAGAAATTCCCACGAAGCTCCAGCGAAGGCACAAATTCATGATTCCTTACTTCTTTCTCTAAATTAATGGTACCAAAAGAAAGCTTGAGGCGCGACAAAGCTTTTTGGATAGAAATTTTAACCAAATGCTTCAAATTCAAAGCGAATTGGTTTAAAAGATTTTCAAATGCTCCTTTGTCTTCTTCGCCAACCTCGTCCTTTATATACTATATGCACGCTTCTTTTCACACCTATTAGCTTCGCAGGCTATGGGCGAAGCCTTGAGTAGTGGTGGTAGGGCATGGGTGTAGGACGACGAAGTGTAGACTAAGAAACTTGATAGGAAGAAGTTGAGTGAGCAACTTCAATGGTGGTTTTGTATTTTTAATGTTATCTTAAGTATTTTTAATTTGTAAAAATAAACAGCGATAGACCTAGTGATCAAATGACAATCCCTACTTTCACTAAACTTCCCCTACCTTCTAGGTGTGGCCTTCGAATCCGTCCCCCAACATTTTTCTTATTAATTCTGATTTTTCCAAAAACGCAACATTAACATTTTGTTTTATTGTTTGAATAATGCTGATGGGCTTTAGCCCAAGGGGTTCAACGCCTCTCTCCCAACCTCCTAATGCTGGGTTCGAATCTTAGCCAAATTGTTTTCCAAATTTTCTTTTTCTTTTCCAATTTCTATTATTTTTTTATATTTTAAAAATTATGGTTTTGATTTCTAAATTTTTTAAAAATCATATAAATTAACGTATATTTTTCTTCTTCTATTCTTATATTTTCTTTTACCA
>JAMLFT010003400.1:0-22179 GCA_026544285.1 Pachyrhizus erosus | reverse complement strand
AGTTCTTTGCTGACGCCTGGATTTCCGGCATGTGAACAGTCACATTTATTTTCATTGAGCTGAGTTTTTAATTATTTAGATTTGAGTTGCCATTTTGTTGGATTGATTGATGTTTTTCTATAGGAGATGGAATTGGATATTGCTTTATAAGGTTCCAAACGAAGCTCCTCTGCCTATCATTCCTCGTCAAAAACTCAGCTTACGCTTGGGCACTTGCTTGGTGTTCTTCTCTTGAAAATAAATATGTGAAATTATACTGTGTTTTTTGTGCTTAAAAGGGTACCTATATGTTCTAGTTTCATTTTGACGACAGTTTCCACTTCTTGGATTTGTCGCGGAAAGATACAAGAAAGACACAAGCAAAGGGAGATTGCAAGTTGTAATTGTCACAAGCTTTGGGCAATCAACTGTTCTCCCCGTAATATTGATAGTTCACATTATACTGATTTCACCTTGAGGTAAGATACAAAGCCTTTGGTGCATCTTGTGAGTCTTGTTGGGTTTTTTTATTAACTGTGACTTAATAATATAATCATGCAAATTATGCATATAACGCCTGCAACTTGAACCCAATACCCACAGCGAGTCTTCTTCAAAGCTTGCTATTGGGCATATGCTGAATTCAGAATAATTTTTGTCTTTACACACTTTTTCAGGTCACTAAGGTTGAAAGGAAATATTTTAAGAAGCCTAGTCCAACGCCCTTAAACACGATTGAGCTTTCTAACAAATGCTTCACAATACATGCATATGAGTTCTGATCGCACAATGCAAGTGAGTTAATGTCATGTTTTGTGCTGACAACTGATATCTATTTCAAACTCTCTTCCATTTTATATATTTGATGTTTTCATATGAACCTCTTGCTCACACCTAATTTAACTTATTTATAGATTGCACCGAAGCTTTACCAAACTGCTTTCATCAGTTATCCTCGTACGGAAACTGATAGCTTTTCTTCATACCCATTCAATTTGGTGTATAAAAATTCAAAGTTTTAGGTTGAAGACGACTCCATGTTCCTGGTTGTGGGATTCTACAAATATATGTGTTAAACAATTTGACATAGGTTATAGTATGTTGAGTCTCTTGTTTTACAACGTCCTTTGTAAATGTTGAGTTTGTTAGATATATATGGTTTCATATGTTTATTGTCTGAGTACTGAGTACTGTTCTGCTTTTGATTTGGTCTGGTTCTTTCTCTGCTGTAGTCGTATAAGCAGGTGCTGCAGTCTGAACTGAATATTATTTCACTCACAAAGGAATTGTTACATACACTTATTTATATAGTCAAGACTTTGAGAAGAGTCTCTAAAGGAAACACTCTATGTGCTGATTCAGCACTTAACAAACCTCTAACAAACAGCATAACTAAATGAATACAAATGATTACCTACTGAAGACATACAGTAAGATTATGCACTGCAATATATACTCAAGATGCAGTACATTATACTGATTTATTATCACAGGTCTCCTGAAAAGTATGTTTACTTAGTCATTTATGTCGATGATATAATTGCAGAAAACGGTGATGCTCGAATCTCCCAACTAAAACGGTCAATTCTAAACCAACAAATTTGGCTGCTTCAAATACTTTGTTGATATAGAATTAGCTCAATCCGAGGAAGGCATTGAAATGCTTCCGCGTGTTATTGGTTGCAAATCGTCGTGGCAGCTTTGGGACAAGGTTCACGCACATTTTCATTCGCACATTCATGCAAAATCTCGTTAACTCCGTACGGAGGTTCGCAGTACGTCACTTGAGAATATCACGTTCTCTGACTATCTCCTTCGTATTCAAACCCTAGTTGATTCACTCACATCAATCGGTGGTTCTGTTTCTTCCAAAGAACCCTTAGACAATCGGTGATTCACTCACATCAATGAGTGATTCTGTTTTTTTCCTGATGAATCTACTGTTTCCTTGATTAATGGCAAGTTCGAGCCATTGTCGATTGATAAAGTTGAGATTCTGCTTCTTGTTGTGCATGGAGCGCGACTTGAGAAATTCAAGAAAAAAACTAGCGTCCGTCAATATCACTGAGGGTGCTGTGTCTAAACCTCCATCACGTCTTCGCCTCCACCTTCCCAGGTCCATCTGACTACTTCGCCGCCAATTGATTCTAACTACAATAACTTACTTTTTGTTCCTTCAATTACCAAAAACTTAACAAGTGTAAGTCAATTTTGAAAGGATAATTCTGTTTTCTTTGAATTTCATCCTTCCTTTTGCTCGGTCAAATCACAAGCTACTAAAATTTAATAATAAACACACGTGTTTTATGAAAGTAAATATAACAACAATAAATTAGAATAATGTCTTTTCTTTCTTTTTAAATGATCATTCATCAACTTTACAGACTTGTGGTCAAATTTTTGAAATTTATGATGTAAGAGGAGTATAAAATATATGAAAATTATTAATTTATTTATTTGTAAAAAATCAAGAATTTCTTATAAAAATTAAATCTCAATATAATCCAATATTTAAAAGAAGTCTTACTACAAACAGTAACTAGAAAATAAATCAAGTTGATTAAGAGTGTTCTAGAAAATAAACCAAGTTGATTAAGAGTGTGTTTAGTTTAATGTTAATTTTTTTTTTTGAATCGTCGGAATCGAAAATAAGGAGTATAAGATAGAGATTTTCTTACGATTGAAGTTGAGTTTGATTCCCAAGTAGCTGTTAACTTCCATATGTTCATGCTCATCACCCGTGTGCTTCTATTGCAGAGAGTGTTTTGCATATATCTGAATCTCTTCAAGTCTTCAAGTGCAGACAAGGTTTTTGGGAGGCAAATGCTGTTGCTGATGCATTGGCAAATTGGGGGATGTCCTTAGATGTTGAATCCGAAGTTCGGGTGCTTGATGTGGCACCTAGTTTCCTTTCGTTATTTTTGTTTGCCTTAAAACAACTTACGTAATTTATTTTTATTTAATCAATTAAGTTAAACTCGTTGATAATATGAAAAAAATTATTCTAAATCTTAATGTTTCATCCCAAAATTTACGAGCACACAGACTATAAACACTTTAAATTGTCACCTACCTAACCTTTAACTAGCAAGCAAACAACAAAAAACACACTAAAAAATCATGGAGTTCCAGCTCTTATCCCTCAAGCAATAGCAACTTCGACAGTTTTAGATTTTGGAGGAGGGTGTCTCCCAACAGCCACGGTCAGGACCCCATTTTCGCATTTAGCTGTAATGGCTGACACATTAGCATTCCCAGGCAAACGCAACTGCCTAAGCAAATTCTGAGGAGCTCTCCTCTCCAGCCTAAGGTACTTGCACCCTTCATCTTCCCTATCTTGACGCTTCCTTTTCCCATTGCTTCGTATGAAAAGAGTATTCCCATCTTCAACCGTCACCTGCAAACAAATTCACATTTCAATACTACATCACACCATAACACTTTCTCTAGCCTAATATCCAAATTATAGTCCCTAATCACCAACATATTGGGATGAAACATCATTTTCTATGCAGGTGGATAAGTACGCACCTGAATTTCAGACTTGGAGAGACCAGGAACGTCCATGAAGAATATATATTCCTTGGGAGTGTCCAAAATGTCCACCGGAATGCTAGAAACCCCTCTTGTCTCATGGTTGTCACGAGCACGAGAAGAAGGAAACATAAACTTTTCCATGGTTTCAGGAAGATAGAAGAGGCTGTTCACCGCAGCACCCAAATCAACGTTCAATGAATCACCAACTCTGCTCATCTTCTTACACCAACGCAACGCACAAAAGCTTTGATTCTGAACTCACCACAAAAGTACACACATGAACTAAAGGAACACTTAGCAAATGCCATAACATCTCACAAAAGACATAGATCCCCAGAACAAAAAGAAAAACAAAACATCAAAGGATTACTAACCTATGTTTGTACTACCGAGAATCTCGCTGTGGAAAGTGACTTTTATGTTTGGATGAAGATAGTTAACCGATTGGTTGTTTAGGAGAAAAATATAAATAGAAGAAATTTGTGAAGAATGAAGAAAATTCGAGTGATTGTCCACACGTTCTGGAAACATCCTCTTTATTTTTGCTTACACGTGGTATTCACTGGATAGTTTTGGAAAGTCGAGGTCCTTCTAATCTGTACGTGTCATGTCAGCTAATAATCCTCCATGCACTTTATCTTTTTTTTTAAAAAAAATCTTTTGAAATAGATTTAAATTAGAGTTCATACTAAGTTTCATTTCTAAATTTCGATTCAGTTCTAAGTTTTGTCTCTACAACCTTTTCTTTTCCTATTATCGATCATTACATTTTACTCTCTTCTTTGTTGTGGTCCCTTATAAGCGTACATGTGAATACTGATAAACACTATAGATCAATATTACTAAAATTGTAAAAGGTGTAATGATAATCACTTTCGATGTTTGATTATCATATAAGCCTTTTTAAATACAATCTTTAATTTAATCAAATAAAGGCTTAATAATAACTTATCTAAATAGACTTTCTATTTGATTATCATAAAAAATTTAAATAAAAATTAAACAAACATTTATGTCAATTAAAATCAATAAAATATTTAATAATAATTATTTAATATGTACTTCTTAGTTGATTATTGCGAAAGTCATAAAAGGTGTAATGCTAATTTACACTTCCTATTTAATTATTGTATTCGTAAAGTTTTTTAATTAACAAAGATCAAAATTAAAAAAACAACATCAACAAAGTTTTTTATACACAAAATTCTTTATTGAAGTTGGGAACACGTAAGAGGAGGAATCCACTTTTATTGAACTAAAAAGATAAATAAATAAAATTAATCCCTTTTCCATTAAAAAAAAATCCTATATAAAAATGAAATATATTAAAATACACCTTTTAAAAAATAAAAATACATGTATAAATAAATCAAATTAAATATTAAACATGATTAATAGTTTTATAAACAAGACAGTAAAATGATTATTAGCTTCACACATTAGGTTTACCGTAACATATTTGTTATAAAGTTCTCTTGTTTAACTTCTTTAGAAATTTAAGTGTATGAAGTTTGTTTAGATACTCTTATCTAAAATCATTTATAAGAAAAAATAAGATAAGTTTATCCATAAACTAAAACTAGTTATATATAAATTAAAAATTATTTTTTAGAAAAGTTAATATAAAAAAATTAAGTTAATTTATATATAAGTTAATTTTAATTTATAAAAAATTATTTTATTTATTTATTTATTTATTTTATTTTTTATAAGTATTTCTAAAATGGTTGGCCTAAACAGATAAGTTGATTTGAATTTATGAAAATTTTCTTTTCTTACAAGTACTAATAATAGAGAAGTTATCTCATCAGAACTTTAATGAAATAAAATGTGATTCTATTTTTAGATCTCTTAAAGTTAAAGGTTTAATCATGTATAAATTAATGAAATATAATAAAATAAAAATTTTAAGTTATTTTGTTGTTTGAGTTATTTATATAGTAAATTAAATATAATGATAAATGATGTAATATATTATTTTTATTTTTATTCTTTTATTTGAACCCTTACACACTTATTACTCGTTATTTCTGCATAGTATTTTATTAAACACAATTATCTACTTATTTTGTATCCAATTTGTTACTCATTTATAAATTAAAAAATAAAAATTAAAACAACGTATGCATGTCTAGTAATATGGTGAGTTAACTTGCCATAATTTTTTGAAGCAATAAAAAGTTGCTTTTATGTTAATTTCATCATAATTTTATTCTTAAGGATGATGTTTATATCCAATCTTTAATTGTAAATCATGAATGAATATCCACTCATCTGATTATTCATTGCCTTCAAACTATGTCCATAAGAAAGAAGTAATCATTTGAGCCAATTCCTATAAATATAAAAGAAATTCTAGGTCAAGTAAAACTCTCTCTTTATCTTATAAACTTCGTTTAACCTTTTTTAACATGAACATTGAAATTTATGCAAACAATTCCTTCACTAATGTCAAGGGTGAGATCAAGACCCAATTTGCATGGGACCATGTGCCTTAGTAACCTAAACTCTCGTTTGTAGTTACGTTATACATTATAAATTATAGAATAAAATATATTTTTAATCTCTATACTTTCATTAGTTCTTATTTTTAGTCCCTAAAATTTTATATTAAACATTTTAGTCTTTGAATTTTAGAAAATATGTTTTTAGTCTTTAAAGTTTATAAAATATATATTTTTAATCCTTAAACTTTACAAAAGACATATTTTTAGTCTTTTTACACATATTTTGTAGACTATTTGAAAATAACAAAAGATAAAAAATATGTATCTTATAAAATTTAAAGATCAAAATATTCATTATGAAAGTTTAAAGATTATAAATAATAATCCATGAAAGTATAATAATACAAATATATTTTATCTTAAATTATAAATTTGTGTTGGGCCATTGTAGAATATTTGGACCAATTTACTAGGCCTCACTTATGAAAGAATATTATCTGAGCCCAGTTCTTTTTCTTTTTCTTGGTCTTGGTTATAAGACCAGTTCTTTTGAATATAGGATTTGTGATGAATTATGCGATGTTTCGCCTGACCATCTAAGTACATTATTTTATGATTATATAATATAGTTTATTTAAAAATTAGATTGTTATTATAATGAAAATTATTTTTTTAAATTGTTTTAATGAGGGTAAGATAGGAATAGTAAAATCATAACCCATTCTTTTCTATTTACTTACTAGATCATGGAATAAAAATTTATTGTTTTATTCCATTATAAAATATTTAAACAAAGAAATAATATTTGTATTTTACTCTATATTAATTCTGATGAGATCGATGGCATTAAAGTTAGTATGATTGCACCTATATTAATCCATTCACTCTTCACTGTGCAGTATCACATATATTCAAACAAAGTAATAGTTAGGAGAAAATAAAAATAAAAATGTCACAAGCATTTTAATCACATTACAGAAAATAGCCATTAAAATAAAACACAAATCTCCAAGATGAATGCCTGTTGTTGATTGTATGGACATGATCAGAGGGGAGGAAGATTTGCCCCCAAAATACATGCACCAGAATCACTGTCCCAGTAAGGGTTTTGTGTTTTGTCTAATAATCAGTTCCGAAACAGCATATATGCTCTGTTTAACATGCTAAGCTACTTATTAATATGCTCTAGTCAATAATACTCGAACTAACATGACCTTTATATAATTATTTTTTCATTATATTTTCATGGCACATGGTTCATAACTATCACACCTACTTAAATGTGATCCATTTTTTTTTTATTTACTTCACAAATAGGGCATATCTTAAAAATATGATTTTTTTAATATATTTTCTCAGGTTCAATATTTTTGAGTTTGATGTATAAATAATATCGTGATTGATCCTTTTTAACGAATCTAAAATAAATTCTTATATTATTTTAAAATGGTAAGTTATAAATTTAATTCAATCTTAAAAGCTACTTATAAAATAAAAATTATTTCTCATTTATGTACTTTATCTTGTTATTATCTCTGATCGATGTAAAATTTAAATTTTTTAATAGTATAAAATATAAAGAGGAGGATTAACTTTAATAATTAGCACAATTCAGGTGTTTCATTTTCAGTTATGTTTACAAATGTCTTAAATAGAGTGTGTAGACATTCAAATTTGTTAAAAAAAAAAAACCAACAAAAGGAACATGAATATGCATATCTTTTTGTTGCTGTATGCATACGAGTAAAAACGAGGATTGAGCCTTCAACTTTTGTCATGCTATATGTAAAAACAAAATCACTACCTAATTGTTTGATATATGTCTGCTAATTAGTTCTCAAATGGCATTTATGCTCTTCTTAATTAAGTTGTTTAACGTGCTCTATCCAGTTCTGGTTGAACTGACAATGATTTTGACATTTTGTATGCTACATAATTTGGTGGCACATGATTTAGACTTGAAAATCCAAATGAGATCTTCAAATTTAATGCATTTCTTATTTTAGAAGATGGTCCAAGCCCCTAAAACCAATCTTGTCTTGAATACCATCCCAGTCTTCTGAAGCACATGATCAGTTAGGAAATATTCTGTTCAAAAGATTTGGGACCATTTTTATTAATTAAACCATCATATTAGAAGAGGGAGCTAATTTTGAAGAAAAACCAGCCAAATCAATATTATAATATCTCATACTGCAGCTATATATAATATCTCGTATTAGCTCGTTAGATTTTTAGGATATGTGATTTACTACAAACAGCATTATTAGGAGGCAAATTCTTATTTTACAGATACATACTGAAACAAAAAAATTAGACACATTTTTTCAAAAGCAAAACAAACATGATACATTCTTGAATTACTTCTCTTTAGTTTCTTATAAATATATTTTGTCACACATCTTCAAGGATCAACCTACAAGTTAAAATTTCAGTATTTCACCGTTTCTTATTAATAATGAAGCTCTGTAACATTGATGATATTATATTAGTTGTCTGGCCTAACAAATAACCATGAGAGAAGTCTATGTCCAGCTAAGGAGCAATTGAATAAAGTTATGATAAAAACAAATTTTGATTCTAATAATTAACATGGAACGATTTAAAGTTGCTAGTACAATCATCACCTTTGCAAGAACAGAAAATCTATGGTGTCCATTCAAATAAAAACGTTGGATGCTTGAATTGAAGGTGATGTCAGCAACAGCAAGCACCGGCTTAATCAGTGGGAATAGAACCGCTGGGTGGTATGTGAAATATACATGAATTTGGCGTCTGCTGAGGCTCTTGTGACCCATGATGACTCACACATGTGTTGGACCACAAACAGTACTCACACATATGACCCATGACGCATCCTAATTTATGTTTCCCCTTCAGAAACTCTGCATATGCAATTGTTTCATTGTTTTCATGAATAAGGGATGCACTAAATATTCACACAGATTGTTATTATTAATTATACACGGTAGAATTTGAATTACAGTGGACTCATATAAATACCACAAATTTTGGTATACAAAATTCATTCGTATATAAGTAAAGTTCTTTACTTTTGCTAAGGAATTTCATTAATTGTCTTCGGAATTGAATTTTGGAGAAATTGACAAAGTTTATAATTGTAGTTTTCAATGCTCTGTTAGATGAGGTTCCTAGGCCCCATATGTATTTAGAACCTTGCTAATGGTACCTCTGTACCAAAGAAAGCTAGTAAAGCATATACATAAAAAGGACAAGAATGTGGGCACCAATGCTTTGTAGTTTGTGAGGTAGATGAATTTACTCAGTTTGAGAGCATTTCACTGATGCGATCCTTGCTGACTTGCTAACCAACCAACACCTTAATTTGTTGCTCTTTATGATGCGATGCTATTAGCAAACAAAAACAAGAAAACCAACATACATACCTAATTTCATTTCAAATTCAATACGTAATCACACTCATTTTTGTTCCTCGGTCTGTTTTATTCTTTTTTTATCATAATAAGGAAAGCTTGTGTTGTTATAATATACTTCCAATACTTTTAGAACTAGAGCGAAACTAAATATCAGGTCCAACAACCTAAAAGAATTTTTTATATCCTACAATTATCTTCATTATTATCTCTTTCCATTTTGTAATATAATAAGAAAGATTCCTATATTGTAAGGTTATAGTGCTATGGCTTTCTAGAGTGCTTTACAACAAATGGTGGTTGATACTTGATTGCATGGCTCTGGAGTCTATTGATATTATTAATAAAATATTGGACATACTTGAAATTGTTAAATCTAACGGAAAAATTTGTTGGAAAAAAAAATAGTAACAACTTTCTTGAAAAATGAATTTTAAGGTATGTATAAGTTAGTTCAATTCATAATATTCTATTGTTAATTCTTAAGCCTCTTTGAAAGTCACTTAGAGTCGGAGGTTGATTTTTCTTGTACATATCCATTTCCAACTGAACTTATATTCCCCCCACCCCCAACCTTGTATAAAACGTGATACATCATACATCGCAATAGTTTTTTACAACTAACATTAAGCAGTTACTAAAATATTTATCAGATTGAAACGGTGTAAGGATAATACAACTATAAAAATTCAGGCAGTTTTGATCCCATAAAACAAGAAATTATCAGCTAATGTCTATGTGACATGTAACCATGGTTTTTAATTTACGAGAAAAGTTAATAAAATTCAGGCACTTGTGATATGAAAATTGGCGGAGACGATAGACACGCGATGATATAAACCACACAATAGTTTCTCTTATTAAACAAAACTGCAAGGAGAGAAAAAGTGATGGTCCGAAAAAAAAAAAGAAAAAAAAAAAGAGGGCATGCATGTAAAAGCTCAAGGAAGCAAAGGGATTTGTCATTTTGCAAAGCTTGCAAATCCCAAACCCTTCAGAAAAGGCCAAACAAAAGAGCAACTGGTTTTTTCCAATTCTCCACCAAATATCTCATTCTTAGCTGTGTCCTAAACAGTGGGCCATGCACGTGTTTAAGCGCTTCTCATCCCATCATTCACTACTAGGCTGCCCTCAAGTCCCCTTTATAACTGAACCTTCTCTCACACCTTCCCATCAGTCATCACACCACACCACACACCTCCCAATCAACCAACCCCTCTCTTCTTCTCTTCTTCTCTCTTCTCAACTCATTGAGACATTCATCAAACACCTTCTCAAAATGGCCAAAGTGGGAAAACTAACAAAGCTCAAGTCAGCAATTAAGAGATGGCCATCATTGACCAAGCTCAGCCGCAACAGTAGCAGTGTTTCTTCCAACAAAGGGGTGGCAGGAACATCCAAGGAACATGAACATGAACATGAACAAGAACTTCATGCTGTTTATGTTGGCAAGTCTAGGAGGCGGTACCTCGTAAACTCCGAAGTGATCGACCACCCTGTGTTTCAGGAGCTAGTGGACAGGTCCTGTTCTCGTGATGATGGGGTGGTGGTGGTTTCGTGTGAGGTGGTCCTGTTTGAGCACTTGTTGTGGATGCTTGAGAGCGAAGAGACCCAGTTGGGGTCCATGGATGAGCTGGTCGAGTTCTACTCTTGTGCATGCTGATCCACATGATGCTGACACACCTAGTAATAACTGACTTTAATTGTTTCTCTTTCTCATGTGGTCACCCAAATAACCAATACCATTTCTCCATCACCGCTTTGCCAATTCAGATTGATTCAATGTTATATATTTTATAAAAAACATTGTTATTATAATATTAAGTGTGCATTCTAGTTGACATCAATGTGCTATTCCTTGTGTGATTTTGTTTGAGGCGAATGAATCTAATGCCAATTCAAATAACCTCTTTCATTTGCCTTTGCCTGTCCCTTTTCTTGTTTCTTTACTTGAAAATGACACTAAGTGAAACAAAAACCAACCATTAATTAACCATAACTTCTATTATGGGTTCCAAAACAAGTCTCACCGGATCGGTTTAACTTGATTAATCCCAATCCCGATACATGAGTTAGATTAACTTACATAAATTTAAATCCAAACTCCAAATTACGCTAACTCATGATAAATTGGGCAACTTGTAGTCCAATTTATTTTTTTATTATTTACTATTTTATAATTAATAAAATCATAAAGGATAAATTTAATATTATATGTATTGTTAATGTTTATTTTAAGATCAATTTTCTATGCACATTGGATTTTATTTTGTATTTTTAGCATTTGTTTATCGTTATAAATAAAATGGTATTATATTTTACTATTTTATAGAACACATAATAACCTATATTTTTTTATTTTAGTCTCTAATAATTAAAAAATATTTTGTTAACTTATTATATTTTATTTTGATTTATAATTTATAATTTTTTTATATATTTTAAAATTGAATTACTTATGGCTTGACCCACAACCCACCAGAAATTAGACTGTGCTAACAAATTAAATTTCAACTTATCATTAACTTGGCGTGACTCAACCTAACTTAAAAAATGTGTTGACATGTGATGTGTTTTTAGACTACTCTCTGGCATGAATTAACAGCTCTAACTTATATGATGGAAAAGTTTTGTTGGTGACAAGTTAGTATTTTAAGTGTGCCATGTCCAAGATTAGTGAGAGAATGTGGCAATATGATAGAGACAATATTATTGGCAGGCTTTTGGCACCAATAAGCAAGAGGTATTACTCTGAGTGCTGGTTGCTTGGGGGTAAAGAGAGGATAATTAGATTAGTTACTTTTTACTGATGACGATGGTTGATGATGTTCTTGTTAGTTGAGTAACTGTGATTAATAATTATGGTACTAATCATTATGTTTACCCTTTGAATTTATAATGAAAGTGGCCGACATTGGTGAGCAATTAAGTTTCTGTTTCATCCGTTGTTCTTTTACTTCCTCTTTCCCTTGCATTAGTACACTATATGGATATACCTTGCTACATATAATGCATTAATAGTATTTATAGCCATATCTCACCAAATTTACACTATGTTAATCTCATGTCAAATCCATTCAGTAAAATCGTTACTGCCTTACTGGTTAGATGCTGGCATACAATTATTTACATCTTGTCAATTCTTTTATTATTTGTCTTACATGTTCCTCAAAGTGTGTGATTGTGATGTTGGATGATACAATGAATAAACAACTTCTTTCATACATACTATTAGTATAAATATTTTATTCTTTAATTTTAAATAAAAATAATTAAAATATTTTTTTTAACATATTCTTTTAAATATATTGTTTATTATGATTAAAATTTATTAAAAATTACAAATTTTTAATTGTTTAATAACTCTCTTTTAATTTGATAGTTTTTAATAAATAATAAATTGTGAATTAAAATAGATGTGTTATATTTAAAATGATTTTTAATTAATTAATAGCATATTCTTTTTACATGCAATAACAGTCAATTAAAATTAAATTCACAAATAAATACTCATGGTGTTATATCAAAGTGTTTACGCTAAGAGTTTAACTTAAATTATGACGAACCAGTACGACATTTAAACCAAAGATTTCAACCACTTTTCACCAAGCTGTGATTCCAATTCCAAACAACAGAAAGTAGGAAAGTAAATGAGATTTGTGGGTGAGAAGAAAAGTGGGTTGGTTATTTACGGCGCTTCAGGTACACTCACGTTTTCATTATATGCATATTGATGATTTCTTAATTAGTTCAAACATTAATGGATGTCCCCAATATCTGATACATTCAATTGGATCGACCAAAGACAGTGATGTTTGACCTTATTTTTTGTCATCAAGTGTATTTGACCATAGATTAAGAATATGATTCAAAGATTGAAAGAGCCTGGAACATTGAGGGCATGTCTTGAATTCAATTGCACATCCAAATCCATTACTAAAAGAACATGGGGATTAGTAATGAACAAGAAAAAATGAATTAATACAGTAATACAAGCAAGCATAAGTGTTTTTGATGTGTGTACCAAAAAATGATGTGCTATTAGATGCGACACTAACGAAGATCTAAACCGAAATTACAGGATCTAGTCCTCCTAGCTAGTTGGGTAGAAATTGATGCTGGACTCCAAGGTTGGTGGCATTTGTTGTCTTTGTTTTTCAGATATTTTGCTTATGAAATGAAGATGTTTTCTTGTTCTATATAGGCTTGCTTGATTAAGACTCAAATTTTGGTCCCATGTCCGTTTCCTAATAAAAAGATCATTAAGCAAGCTTAACAAATTTACTTCTTTTAATTGGTGGTTTCCTCCTTAGTACTATTTTTTTTTTTTTTTTGTAATTTGTCAATATCATTTTATTCAAGATTGAAAAGAGAGAGCATATCAAATCTCTCTAGATATGAATGAATGCTTTCGATAGATGGATATACCTTATGCAACTCCAATGAATTCTGTAAGTGTATAAAAAAGCAATTAGAATTTAAATTTAAATCTAACTCAATCTCAAAAATTAATTTATAAAATAAAAAATTATTTATTTATATACATAATTTTCATTATATTTTAGTCAATATGAGATATATATTACTCGTGTTGGAAGACTTTTCGTGTGAAAAATTACATATTTCTAATATAAAGTTTATAGGATTGGAGATTTGTAAATTTGATAGATTCAATAATAAGCACTAAAAAAACTATATGTTAGTAATATATTTTTTAATATTTTTTTATCATACATTCTTCTATTAGTTTTTGAAATTGATAAAAATTATAAAATTTATAAATTTCATGTATTATTTGATAAATCTCATAATTTTGTTATTTATTAATAAATTTTAATTAAAATAGAGAATGTATTAAAATGAATGTGTAAAATAATATATTGATATTACTGATTGCTAGATGACTATAATATTAACTTTGAAATTTAAAGTTGAACTTAAGTCAACAGAAAACAATAGTTCTTGATATGAGAATTTTTTATTTTTTTATTTGTATACATTATTTTGATTATATTTTTGTTTAATATGAGACTTTAAAGATAAGTTTAGCAAATAAAAATGTACTTTGGTTATAATAATATTTAAAAATTAAAATGAATTAACATGTATTCTCTGAAATTAATTATAGGTGGAATTGAATTTAAATTACTGTAGGGTGTAAGTATAATCCTGGAGATTAATTGTTGTGTGCTGAAACAGCAGAACTTTATTCACAACTGTAAATGCAATGGAGCTAAGCTGTCTTACTCATTGATAGAAAAGGCCAAAAGACTAACACTCTCACTTTTTTTTTTTTCTTCTGTTTAGTCTTTTCTTCTGTTATATCATTTCATCAAATGCCATATATTACCGCGGGCCTTCCACCGCCCACCGTTTCATATACACTTATTTTAAGTTACGTCTAAATATCAATTTCCTCTTTTAAAAAATATTATTTTTTAAAATAATTTTAATATTTTAATATTTTTATTGTTAAATAATAATATTATTTAATTTCTTAATAATAACGATAATTTATCATATTATAAAAAATTTTAATCAGACAATCAAATATTTTTTTAATAAATTATATACTTAAATATTTATTTATTTATTATATCTAATTAATTAATAAAATATTTGAAAATATAATTTAATAAAAAAATTATATATAATTATCCTATTATATTTCTTAATAACATGATAAATAATTAGATTTTTAATATTATTATTATGTCTAAAGAACATTACATATCAAAAATTTAAAAATTATTTTATAATAAAAATTAAAACTAAAAAAAGTCATGCATTGACAGTTTAAAAAAATTATATTATTATTCAATTATAAATTATTATATATAATAAATTTGTTAATTTTAAATTAATTATCTTAAAATTATATTAATAATAAATTTTAATTATATAATGTATAGGTATTTTATATAATCTGTACATAACTATTAACTCAAATTAAAATAAAAAGTTTTTAAAAATTAAAATAAAATTCTAAATTAATCAAATTAATATTTAAATCTGATATATATATATATATATATATATAATAATAATAATAATAATATGCTTGAATTTGTTATTTATACTCTGTTCTCTGTTCTCTGTTTTAACCTTTTTTTAATTGTTTGTGTAAATGTCGTTGAAAGATATTTTTAATCAATGATATGTGGATAAAAAATATGCAAGCAGTATGCATATTTTTAAATTTAGATAAACTTAAAAATACAAATTATTTGATAAGGAAGAATATTACATTTCCAAATCAACCCCACATGGAAGCCCAAAACACAAACATTTTTCTTTTTCTTAAAAAGAAACGGGGGACTAACACAACACTAGTGTTGGCTGCAAGAGTCAAGAGAGAACGTAAGAATAAAAATAATTTTTTTGGACCAAAAATGTGTTTGAAATACATGGAACGGATATTAAAAAAAAAAACATTTCCATTATCCTAATTCCCATGCACTGAAAAACTAAAATAAGAAAATAAAAGTTTTGTCCACACATGCCTCATTATTTGAATCGTGGAATGTTTTGCAGACCAAAAAAAAATATGATAAGATTTTTGTATCAATAGGTTCAGTCCTATAAATATTCACAAGATTTGTGGATGCCATCAAACTTGTACATCTACTTTATCACATTGCTTGCTTAAAATTAACAAGACCAAGTTAAACTTATCATTTTTTTCATTTATTTTTTATTATTTGTTTATAGAATAACATTATCTTTCCTAACAATTTTGAATAGGTTAATAAAATAATTGGAACTTGTATGTATATGATGCATAAATGTTTTGATTGTAAATTATGAAGTAAAAATGATGAAATGCTTAGAGGAAAATGATGAAAGAGTAGAATGAATTAAGTGGCAAGTGCTAGCTGTTTATAGGTGTCAGCAACTAAACATTATAGCTGAAAATAGTAACTATCGCTTTCTTCCTTATTATTATCCGCATTTTTTCCAGGAGCCATTTGATAGCTTTTCTCTTTTCAGATTCTTTATTTTAAAAATGCCTTTTAAATGGATAAGTCATTTGCTAGCAAAACTTTAAATGCTCATCTGTACATCAATTTTGTAGGACCAAGGAAAAAAGTAGTATGCACTTCCAATCCAATCATCTTATTTAGTACTCCATTTACTACTTCATCACATTTATGTCATCAATACTTGCTGAGCTGGACTTGTATAATTATTTAATTTTATCTTCAACTTATAATTTTTAATTAATCCCTAATTTTTCTTTTCCCTTTATTCAAATGCAACACTTGTCAACTTGTCATCTTACTTACATATTCTGCGAATCAGTGTTTGATTGTCTGTGAATATGTTAATTCAATATCACTTCTTTTTTTTTTAAGTTTTCCTTAGACCCTTCGATTGCAAATTTGAACCCCCTTTAGGATACTGAGGATTCTCCTCGTTTCAAATACTCTTTTTTTTTTTTTTTTCAAGACTCAACATTGTAAATATCTCTCCATCACGTTCTTTATACATAAAATTAAGGATTGAGTATTATGTGCTCATGAAACATATTAAGAAATTAAAAAGAAAAATATTAAAAATATAAAAAAATTATTTTATTTTTAAGCAATTTAAAACATTTAAGGTAATGTATTATTTTTTCACACTATATGACTATAAACACACAATGAAAAATATTCATTAGTTATAACATGCATCCATCCATCTATGTTATCAGTCTAAAAATTGTTATACTATATATCAAACTAAATACAAATCATCTTAAATATAATTCTTAAAATAATTACTATAAAAGTTAATAATTTTTAATTATATATAATAATCTATTATTAGATAATAATAAAAAACTTACACTATTAATATATTTGAATTAAATTCATACAGAAATATATTTTTATATATACATAAAAATGATAAAATAATATTTTGATTAGTCGTTAGTGACTTTCACTTTATTGTGTATTGTATATACATGCATACTTCTTATTTATAGTCACATGTTACGATAGAATAGAATATCATAAAGCATAATAAAAATAAATTAAAATTTTAATTTGCAGTAACTGTATCCATGATTTCTAGTAATAAACTTACCAAAAGATGTGCTTATCTAACAAAAATCAACGATCAACAAGAAAGCTAGCCCCTCAAGAAAAAGAATTGTGGTTTAATTAAATTGGTTTAACCCTCCTCTTATTTGTAATCCTTTGATTGGACTTGGTTGGACCTTGTAATCAACAACTCTTCAAAATCTTGTGGTTCGAATTGGATCCTCAGAACCCCTTCATTCCTAAATCCATATTTCTCAGCAGACCTACCCAACAGTTCTTGGAAATATGCATCACCAAGTTCTGTGGTGTGAACCATAAACCACTTGCAAGTATCCTCAGTTTTGCCAACACAGATTGGAGCATAACCTTTACTTACCAACAGAGTGCCTTCTAAGTGCTTATAATAAGCACTTCCACCATTCCACCATTTCTTTAGTTTGCTTTCTCTTGCTCCCATTGTCAAATCTAAGGCTTTTCTTCTCTACCATTATCAAATCTAAGGCTTTTCTTCTCTAAATGACTTTGGCAAATATTGTAGCCATGAGGTACTTGATGCTGTCCTTGCTACTTTCCATGTCCCATAAATAAAAATTAACGTTGATTTTGAAAGTTATGTTTTTACTTTAACAATCGATTATTTTGATGGTGAAACGTTTACTTTGTACATAGTTTGCAACGATGCTGAATGCCATATCAACAATGTTGGCAGCTATGCATGCTTACTTTATTTTAAGTTTTTTTTTTTTATATAATTTCACTACATTTGTAGATAGATTTTTAGTAATACTTTAACATTTCTTATAAAATCTCTGTATTTCCAAAATATTTCAAATAAGCTAACGAAACGGACATCATCTATAGCAAGAGGTTAATTTCACACAAAATAACAAATCACAGTTTAAATTCTTCATGGAACAAATATTTATATTTAATGCGTCTATCATGTATTCTTGCTTCAAGTGAGATGGTCTCTAAAAAACAAAAAAAACAAAAAACATTAAAAAACTAAAAAACAAAAAGGTATATAATTGACTTCTTATCAACTAACAATTAATAAGACTCTTTTAACATTTATGAAATCAATTTATTTGAAAATCGTATAAATTATAAAATTTTATTTGACGGGTGATACATTAAATAAGTCATTATATTTTAATTTATTTAAGTTTTTAAACAAATTACTATAAAACGGTTGGCGAATACGGATTTACTTTAGAAAAATTGTAAGAGTAGAAAAACTCCGTTTAAAACTTTTAGATTGCAAAAACTTATTTAAAAAAGATTAATGAAACGACCTATAATATATATGCTACGTTAAAAATAGTTATTTCTTAAACATTTGACCTAGTACTCTTGGTGTACTAGACTAATCTTAGACGTAATTGATAATTCATATAGTTGGCAGAAGACTGGAATTTTGGCTTCTTATTAAAAATATAAAAATCTTTGTTTGATACTAAAATCTTCTACGATCACAATCTTTTGGCAGTAGTCTATGGCTATATGCAGTGAATTTATTCGTAGCCGTTTGTAAACAAACGTTTTGGAGTGAATAATTTATTTTTCACTACTATGCATGCAAACTTATACTCGACTTGAAATTTTAAAATTATTATTAATTTGACTTTCATAAGGTAAACTATATCAAATTAAATGTGGTCTCTAATCTATCTTTATGTAATAAAACATAATTTTTATATTACGAAAGACAATATTTCTTATTTTAACCATGTATTTACATCATTATTTAATTTTTTTATATTTTAAAATATTAATTAATTAAAAAAAATTCATCTCAAATTCTAGTTTTTATATCCTTAAATTAGTTTATTTTTTTATTTTTTTTAATTTCTCTTTTCTGAATACAATTTGCTTGTATTTTTACTATTTATTTACTTTAATTTTTTATATTTTTAAAATTTATATTTCAAAATTTTATTCAGATAAAAAATTTGTATAATACACAAAAATACTTGCTTTAAATGCCGTGTTTGATTTGGCACCGGCAGACTAAAATATGATGTGTGTGTATGTGTTATTCTGTATAACTACTATAACGAAAGATTTTAGCATCATAGAATTTGTTCCGAAAGAAAGGCAAAATTAAAATATTTTTTAAGAAAAAAAATAATTATACATATTTTATTATAAGATACAAATTCGAGTCTTATTTTTTTAGAATGAAATACCCTTTAAACGACTGTATTTCTCATACAATTACATGTTTTATCTATTTTATGGTACATGTTCTTTGAAATTTTATACTTTTATATATATATATATAAATAATTTTCTATTGATTATACACACACATATATAATTTTCTTTTGATTAACATCAAGAACAATAAACAGATAAAGAAAAACACCGTTAAAATAATTTTCTATCAGTTAAGTTAATTTTTTATATCTTTTAAATTGAAAGTTCAAAATACCTCTTTTTATTATTTTAACTTTTTTATTCTCAATGAATTAATTTCTTATTAATTAAATTAACACAATTACTTTATTCTCAATGTGATGACGATGGTTATGTGATACATGATCAGTCACAGATCAAATACTCTTTGACAGCATCTCAAGAACGTCTCTCTATGGTAAGCTTCAAACCATATGCCATTGATAATATAGTCATCATCCTGTATTTCACTATATGACCTGGCACCAAGTTGAATTTGTAAAATCTGCACAAAATAGCTAGCACCATCCTCATCTGGAGATATGCAGAGTCCTTGCCGAGGCATATCCTTGGTCCTGCCTATAGGTCCAAAGGAAAATAATAAAACTAAGGTGTTTGTTGCACATCTTGGTTCAAACTTACAAACCAGCTTAGGACTGTTATCACAGATTATAAATTCCAAAAGAGATGAAATTACCTGAAAAGCAGTGAATTTGAATGGAGATTCATTTTTGAGAACACCATCCTTGAACCATCTCTCAGGTATAAATGAAGTTGCATCAGGACCCCAATTATACTCCATTCTTCCCATAGAGTATGGAACATAAGTTACCATGCCCCCTGCCTTTATTTTGGTCCCATCTGGTAATATATCATCCTTTAAGATGCCCTTGGGATCCTACAATTTAACATTGATGTTTATAAAACTAGTTCATAAGATCATAGTACATATAAAGCATCAACCTTAGTGAACCTCTCTTTCAGATTACAAGAAAGTGCGTTGCTTAATAATAAAACTAAGTGTCAAATGTGTTTGTATCTTAGGTTTCTCAATTTTTAATTAAAATTAGTCTCGATCCCTATACTTAAAAAATGATGATTTTGCTCGTTGTAATTTTTTGTAATTAGTAAATTTTGTCATTCTCCTTAATATCGTAAGTTTCATAAAGTGGTATAAAATTGACAAAATTAACTAATTATAAAAAATATGAATATGAAAATCATCATTTTTAATATATAGAAACTAAGACTGAAAATTGAGGGACTTATAATAAATTTTATCCTAAAACTAGTGTATCCTATGCAATTTCATTTTTCTAGTAATCATTAATAAGTTGTCTCACTTTATATGGAATTTTCATAACAAGCACAAAATGAATGTAAGAAAATGTATACCTGAGGAACAGCCGGATACAATCTTAGGGTCTCTGTTATAACAGCATGCAGATAGTGCAATCTCTCTAGTGAATCTTTATTCAACAACCTTGAAAATTGCTCTACTCTTTGATTGAATGATTCAGGGTCCTCTTTGTCACATTGAGGCAAGGAAATGTTCTCTTCGTTTGCTCGATTCTCCTCAAATTTTTTTAGCTCTAAGTGAAGTTTGTCAGCAACATGAGCATGTGTCATTACCATGTATATGGCCCATGATAAGGTTGTTGCAGTTGTGTCTCGACCAGCAATCACAAAGTTCAACACAACATCTCTCAAACTCTTGTCTGTTGCATTGCATTCTCCTAGTTCTATGAATCTTGATAATATATCATGCTTCATCTGTTTTTTAATAAGAGTGATCAAATAATATAGGTTTCAACTTCACTAATTAGTTAGGATATAGAACTACCTGATTTTGCTGGCCACTTTTTTTAATGTCCTCTATCTCTGCCTTCCTTCTCCGAATTACTGAGTAAGTGAAATCATCAATGACTTTGATACTCTTTTTAAGTTGTGATTCTGATCCTATACTTAGCATTTTCTTAATTTTCCAAAGTGGATCAATGAAGCGAAGTGTTACTATGATATTTGCAGTGTCAAAGGCATGGGCAAAACTATTCTCTGGTAAATTAGGTGCTAACGTTCCAATTTCCACTCCAAATCCAACCTTACATATGGAGTCTAAAGTCATTCTCATCAACAATTCCTAGAAATGGACATTTCAAGTGTCATCAATTGTAGCCTCCACTACTTCATAGCTTATGGAAATAAAATTTAAATTTGAAAAAATGAAAAAGCATGAAGAATGTTTATAGTACCTGCATGTCTATTTCTTGGTTAAGGAAAGATACTTGACTGAGAATGGTTGAAAGTTTCAAGGCATACTCCCTGAAAACTTTGGTGCTGAAATCCCTCAAATTTCTAGATGCAAACTCTAAGCTTGCAGTTTTCCTTTGTTTCTTCCAAGGCTCACCATCAACATTAAATATCCCATCTCCAAGCAGCACTTCCATATATGAATGGTACACTTCACCCTGAAATTAAAATCACAAACTTCTCCATCAAAACGTTAATTATGCAAACAAAAATTATAGTTAAATTTCTAAAAACTGTTAGTGTAAAATACTTTATATCATCAACTAATAAAAAATCATGTTTAATATAATTTTTATAAAAATT